>JAJHSJ010000330.1:0-57548 GCA_021015155.1 Magnolia officinalis
ACTTCAAGACCCCTCCAACAAAACCTTTCCCAACCCACCATTCTCTAACATCATTCCATAAACCCTACCTTCACATCGTCCCATCTCCAATCCCTCAGATTCCCATACCAACCAACCCATCTCAAGTCCTACTCTCTACCCAACCCCATATCCTCAACCACCTTCCAACTCATCTTAGCCAACCTCATCTCAAAACCCATTCCAAATTTCATATTCCAAACCCCATTCCATCCTCATTTCAAATCTACCATTTCCCCATCCATCCCTTCCATCACTCCCACACCACAATCCATTTCTAACATTCCCAAACCATTCCAAACCCTCACTTTCAAGATCCATTTCCAAGGATCCAACCATAAATCCCAACTTAGAGACCCATTATACTAGCTCATCTCAGAATCCCAACCTTCATTTTCTAATCCTTCCCCTTCTAAGGAAATGGCTTTCCTAACAACCATTGCCTCTCTTTTCTCCATTTCGGCGATCCTATCGCTCATGGGGAAGAAGAGACCGTCTCCCGCCGAGCCCGGACCGAGTCGAGAGAGGCGAAGTAAGCAGAGGGCCGAGCCAGAAGAGCAGACGGTCCCAGAAGTTCGGTCCAAGCGAAGAAACGATTCTCAAGGGGCTCTCGCGACTCAAGCGTCCCAACACCAGTGGAGGATGTAGGAAATTTTCGCATTCGCAACGTCGCCTTCGAAGCCTCCGTAGAGGAGCATCTGTTCAGTGAGTTCGCAGTACTCGATCGGCTTATGAAGAAGGACTGGGGTCCAATATTCTATGGAGACTCCCGGCAGACGAAGGGCGAGCTAGGGCTTTTTACGTGCGGATCAGAAACCCGCAATTTAAGCCACTGGGCTTTGATCTAATCATGGGAAGCAAGAGGTTCCCGATCGGGGTGGCAGATATTTCAGGCATACTTGGGGTGCCAGTGGGTGAGGTGCAGATTGAAGAGAAGAACTTGATACGAGTCGAGCCCGCAATGAGCGAACTCGTTTCTTGTGTGGTCAGGTTGCCCAGTGGAGGAGAGAGGCCGGCTTGAACTCATCGAACTTGACTCCTGGGTATCGTGTGCTTCACCGCATTTGCACTCACAACGTCTATCCTAGGTTGAAGAACCGCACTGAGTGCTCTCGCTACATGGTGGAATTCTTATATCAGGTAGGCCAGGGAGCAGATGTATGCCTCCCTAGTGTGATACTCCACCAGATTGTGAGGGCCGCACGGGCGACCCGGAAGGACGCATGCCTCCCATTTGGCCGGTTAGTCTGTCGGCTGGCTCAACGTTATGGAGTGGGTGGGTCGGACGGAAATTATATACCAGCGCAGATATTGGGAGATGATATGTTGAATAATATGAAGATAGGCCCTAAGCAGAAACAAGCTCATATCGACCGGTATGGGGATGCTAGCGAAGGAGAAGAGGAAGATGATGGGGACGACGAGAGCGAGGATGAAAATGAGAGTGGGGATGAAGCCGAGGAGGCCGATGGGGAAGAGGAAATCAGGGCCGTCAGGAGGGAGTCCCTCACCGCCCCCGGTATACAGGAGCGCTTGGATGCGCTCCAGGCCGAAGTAACAGGGATCAGAGAGAGCCAAGCAAGGATTGAGGCGAACCAACTAAAGCAGGAGAAGTGAAACAAGAAGATATATCGGGCCATAAAGGCCCTAATCTGCTGCAGCAAGGGGGAGGAGGCGCCTCCACTTTCGCCTGACTCGGACGAGTAGCGTCGCGACCTTATGGATAACTAGTAGTTGCTTTAAGTCAATTAGACCTAATCCCCTGTACTGGAAGATAGTTAGGACCTTTGCTTGTTTAGTTGTATTTTCCTTTTCAGTCTAACATGTTTACTGATGTTTGTGATCCATGCTATAACATGTAATTAGCCATGTCAATGGCATTTTGAAATTAATGTGAATGTGTGGATTGCCTCGGCAAATCTCTTGTCGTCCTAACATGCTTGTATGTGCATTGCTTGTGTTCTCGAATGGATTGTATTGAATCTTGCCCATGCACACATAACCGGGGTATAAGAAATGTTCTAGTACCTAACTCAATCAAGGGCCTTTTCAGGAAATGCCTCCGCGACAGGATGGTCGATTTGTCCGCCTTCCTCACGGTGGCTTGGTCGATCGGGATCGGGTCTCTGTTGAGCAACAAGGCCCACATGGGGCGGACGGTTCCCAGAATACGGGAAGTACCACCCAGGAGGCGGCCCCAAATGCTTCGCCGCCACAAGCCGAGGCACCTATACCCCCTCCGCCACCGTCTATGGATCAAATGGGCCAAATGTTGCTTCTCATGCAACAACAACAACAGATGATGGCCGCAAGCATGCAACAGCAACAGCAGATGATGGCTACAAATATGCAACAACAACAAAATATGTTGGCCACGGTGATGGGGGCCTTGGCCCAACATTTGGGCACACCACAACCGGAACCACCCGCTCCGGCTGCGCCCGCCACTAGCGGAAGCAACCTATTTCAACAGTTCCAAAGGCATAGGCCGCCTACCTTTGCCGGTACCCACCACCCAGAGGAAGCGGAGTATTGGCTCAATAGAGTCACCAAGCTGCTGCGGCCTCTCCACTGTTCTGAGGTGGAGAATGTGGAACTCGCCTCTTATCTCTTCGAGAAAGAGGCGGACTTATGGTGGGAAAGCGTCCTCAGGTCCCTTCCTGAAGGCCACGTATGGACGTGAGAAGCATTTGAAGCCCGTTTCAACGGGAAGTACATTCCCCAATCCTACCAGCATGATAGGGAGAACGAATTCCTCCGCCTCCAACAGGGGGGAATGAGCGTGGCGCAATACGAGAACCGGTTCACCGAACTGTCTCGCTACGCGTCCGAAATGATTGCCAACGAGGCGATCAAAATGAGGCGGTATATGACAGGATTAAGGAGTGGCATTCGCTCCAAGTTGTGTTGCATGAGCATTGAGACTTATGCGGAGCTCGTGGAGTTGTCTACTCGGGCTGAACAAGATGAGGAGCGTGTCTCACGGGGCCGGACACAGATGGGGCCTCGAAACCGGACAGAAGGACCATCCTCTTCTTTTGCGGGGAAGAGGCCGCGCCCAGATTCTCCGCCACGTTTAGCTCCTGCACCGGCACCTCCTACTCGACCTATTCAGATGTGCAGCTATTGTCGGAGGCCGGGCCATTCCGAGCCATATTGCTTCACCCGGATGAGGGATCTCGGCTTCACGCCACCGCAGCGCAACTTCAGGCCTCCACAACAGGTATTACAGGTTCCGCCCCTACGGACAATGGGTCCCAACCCACAGTTTCGTCGTCCCCCTGCACCTCAGGTTAGGCCGCCGCAACGGCCTATGCAACGACCGAACTTCCCTCAGCAGGCGCGCGTCCATGCATTGGCGGCAGAAGGCCAAGATGCTGTCATCCCCACTCCTACGGCCTTCGAGGTGACGGCACACATTGAAGGTACCCCCATCTTTTTGTTGGTGGACACGGGATCCACTACTTCTCTCATAACGCATGCTACTGTCAAGCGTCTAGGATTGTACGCTACGCCCTGTACTGGGGTGAGGATCATTGCCGCCGCCGGTACTGTCTCAGAAGCGACGAAGGTGTGCCGCGATTGTCCCATCGATTTGGGATGTAAGGTGGCATTTGTGGACTTGATAGTGACTAAGATCTTCCACTATGATGTTATCCTGGGCATGGATTGGTTGACCACGATGAAGGCCGAGATTGACTGTGAGACACTGACAGTGAAAATATTTGAAGATGACGGCACTTCTCTCACGTTTCCGGTCCAGGTTAGCCACGATCGTAGGATTTTATGTTATGCTTCTTTGGAAGACGGGTATAATGGGCCCTCACACACATGCACTCCCGTAGTCCGAGACTTTAATGATGTGTTTAAAGCTATACCTGGACTCCCTCCTCGACGGGAAATAGACTTCACTATCGATCTAACTCCGGGTGCTAAGCCCATCTCCTTACCTACTTACCGCATGCCCCCATGTGAGATGGAAGAGCTAAGGTCTCAGATTGACAACTTGCTAGAGAAAGGTTTCATCCGGCCCAGTGTCTCGCCGTGGGGAGCCCCAGTCCTATTTGTGAAGAAGAAGGACGGCTCATTACGATTGTGTGTGGATTACAGGAGATTGAACCAAGTGACGGTTCGGAACAAGTACCCATTGCCCAGAATTGACGACTTGTTTGATCAGCTGAGGGGTGCCAAGTACTTCTCCAAGATCGATCTACAATCAGGGTACCATCAGCTGCGAGTCAGAGACGAGGATATACAGAAGACGGCCTTCAGAACATGCTTTGGCCATTATGAGTTCCTAGTTATGTCGTTCGGGCTCACCAATGCCCCAGCGGTATTCATGGACCTCATGAACAGAATCTTCAGGCCGTTCATATACAGATTCGTCGTGGTATTCATCGACGACATATTGATTTACTCAAAGAGCCGCGAGGAGCATGAAGAGCATCTAAGGGCGGTCCTTGGAACTCTTGAGAAGAACCGCTTATTTGCGCAATTTAGGAAGTGCGACTTCTGGAAGGAGGAGGTCAAATTTCTGGGTCATGTGGTGTCCAAGGAGGGCATATCTGTTGATCTTGCCAAGGTTGCGGCTGTGCAAGATTGGAAGCAACCGAAGTCGGTCACGGAAGTGAGGAGTTTTCTCGGTCTCGCCGGCTATTATCGAAGGTTCATTAAGGATTTTTCAAAAATAGCTCGGCCGCTATCCCAGTTGACTCGAAAAGACCTCAAGTTTGCCTGGAATGAGAAGGCGGAGGCGGCCTTCCTAGAGCTGAAAGATAAATTGACCTCGGCACCTGTGCTTGTGCTCCCTGAGCAAGGGGTCAAGTACACTGTCTACACTGACGCTTCTCATGTGGGCTTGGGATGTGTGCTCATGCAGAAGGACAAGGTAATTGCGTATGCATCTCGGCAGTTACGGAAACACGAGGAGAACTACCCCACTCATGATCTCGAGCTTGCGGCGGTGGTTTTCGCATTGAAGATATGGCGGCACTATCTCTACGGTGAGGAGTTTGAGCTCTTCTCTGATCACAAGAGTCTCAAATATATCTTCACCCAGAAAGACCTGAACATGAGGCAACGTCGCTGGATGGAGACGTTGAAGGACTTCAAGTTCGACGTCTCGTATCATCCTGGCAAGGCAAATTTAGTGGCGGATGCCTTAAGTCGCAAGAAGACAATTGAATTTGCGGCCCCGCTAATGGTGAGGGAATGGGACATGGTGGAATTCGTGCGGGATTTCGACATGAAGCTGACCGTGGAGGAACCGTACGAGGTTGTAGCCCACATTCAAGCACAACCAATGATTGACAGCAAAATCATTGAAGCCCAGGAGGGCGATGAGTTGTTAAAGAAGATGAGGGAAAGGGCCCCTAATGATGAGAAATCTGGATGGAGGATCGGTGCCGATGGAGGATTGCGGTACCGAGGCCGCCTTTGTGTTCCAAACCTTCTGGGACTACGGGAAGAAGTTCTCAATGCCGCTCATAACTCCAAGTTGGCATGCACCCTGGTGGCACGAAGATGTACCGGGATTTGAAGCGGAACTATTGGTGGGACAACATGAAGAAGGAAATAGCGGAGTATGTGTCCCGATGCCTCACTTGTCAACAAGTCAAGGCCGAACACCGCCGGCCGCCGGGCCTCTTGCAACCCATGCCCATAGCAGAATGGAAATGGGACTTCATATCTATGGACTTCATTTCTGGTCTACCTAAGACTAGGAAGGGGCATGACTCTATATGGGTGATTGTGGACAGGCTCACCAAATCAGCCCATTTTCTGCCAATTAAAACTTCCAACTCCGCTGATGATTTGGCAAAATTATATATCAAGGAAATAGTTCGACTCCATGGTGTCCCGCTGGAAATAGTGTCGGACCGGGACACTCGATTCACGTCGATTTTCTGGACTCGCATCCAAGAGGCTATGGGAGTGAAGCTGAAGTTTAGCACCGCCTTCCACCCTCAGACAGATGGGCAAACTGAGCGGGTGAACCAGATTTTGGAAGACATGTTGCGGGCTTGTGTCCTGGACTTTCAGGAGAGTTGGGACGACTGCCTCCCATATGCCGAGTTCGCCTACAATAATAGCTTCCAGGCTAGCATCGGTATGGCGCCATACGAGGCATTGTATGGGCGTCCGTGTCGAGCCTCGCATTGTTGGGAAGAAATTGGCGAGAAGAGCTTGTTAGGACCGGATTTGGTGCGGATCACAACCGAGAAGATTGAAATTATCCGACGCCGCCTCTTAACGGCTCAAAGCAGGCAGAAGAGCTACGCCGACACAAGGCGAAGAGATTTGGAATTCGAGGCTGGAGATCATGTATTTCTTAAAATCTCCCCAATGAAGGGCGTTTTACGCTTCGACAAGAAGGGAAAACTCACGCCGCGATTCATTGGGCCCTTCCAGATTTTAGACCGGGTAGGTGCTGTGGCTTATCGCTTGGCCCTACCTACGCCGCTTGCTGGAGTGCATAACGTCTTCCATGTATCCATGTTGAAGAAGTACGTCCCCGATCCTTCGCATATCATCAAGTGGAAGCAGGTGAAACTCAAGAAAAATGCCACATACATTCTTCGGCCCACTAGAATATTGGATAGGAAGGAACAGGTCCTACGCAACAAAGTCATCCCATTGGTCAAGGTGCTATGGACCCATCACGATGAAGAAGAAGCCACTTGGGAGACGGAAGCAGAAGTACGCAAACATTACCCGAGCCTGCTTCAACAATACGAACAGGTACAAATTTCGAGGACGAAATTTACTTGTAAGGGGGGTAGATTGTAACGTCTCGTCCAACCAGCACAGTGTCCTGGGGCGTCCACGTAGGATTGCCGTAGGACCACTCGCTTAAGCCACTCATGGTGGGTTACCGTAGATAAAAATCATCCAAGATTAATCCAGTTTAGTAGGTCTGACTGGCCATAATAGGGCTTAGTGTGGGCCACCAAGCCAGATGGCTGTTTACACATCATAGACCGCTTGTGTTGGACGCACAACGACCGAGGATGGTCGGAAAATTCTAAAACTTGGTGTGGCCGTTGGTCTCACTGGGCTTGAATGCCATCGCGGACCGCAACTCCGGCAGACGCCCAGAAGTGGGATCTGGCGGGGGCCCCATGCACCCCACCAATGCCAGAATTGAAATCTGGCACTGATCAAGGAAATTGAAATGTGAGACTTTCCAACCATCGGATTTCTTCCAAATTTACGGTAATGGTTTGATATATTTTTCAACGCCCGTTCACCAAATCTGGGGCCCGATCGTGGCACGATGACCGTCGATCGCAAATCGGACCCGTGCGATCAAACCCTATATCCGATCGCTCCCAAATTTTGCACGGCCCTTCATCGGGCCATGGATCACTTAACCTATAAGTTTGATGGCCAGAAGACCCCCAGAACTATTCCAATCACCGAAATGGGCCCCACAGGGCCACTTAAAGGTCGGTGGCGCCCTTCCAGATCATATAACCGTTCATCCGTTCGTCCTCAATTTTTGCATGGACCCTATTAGGGTTAGGAGACAACTACACGCCGAATTTGGTGGCCAATGAGGCTCTAGGGCCACCTCAACACTTAATAGGGGTTCCATAGGTCTAATTTGGGAAAATTAGGAACCATGGGGCCAAGAGACCCAACTCTAGGGAAATAAGCCCTAGCCCTCTTCACAATCTCATTCACTCTCTCAACAACAACCCTCTCTCCCTCCTATCTCTCCCTTCACCTCCCAACAACCCATTCCCCTTCTCCTTAATCTCCTTCCAAATCTCCAACAACCAAGCTCTCTTTGATCTCCTCCAAAACTCCAACCTCCCATCTCTCTCCCTAGCAACTTCCACCATCCTCCAACAACCAAGGAGAGTGAAGTAAGAAGAAAGGGTAGGCAAGGAAGTGTGGTGGACCCTAAATCGAGTTGGGGCCCAAGAGAATCGATTCTTCAACACCGTCTCCCTTTCCAAAGGAGAAAACCCTCCGCCGCAACCCCAAATTCGTTCGTGGGCCATCTAGGTAATTTCTTCTCCCTTTTTCTTCTTGAAATCCATGTATTGTGGTGGGATTGTCATGGAGAAACTAACATGCAAGGGTTGGTTTAGGGATTCCGGCCGATCGTCCCAAAAGCCCCTTTCCTAGGACGTTCTTCGTGTCGCCAACGATCCATAGGTGCGGACTATTGCTCTTAGGTGGCCTAGCACCAACTTTAATACGGATATAATGATTTTGAGTGCTTGGATGTCGTATTTGGAATTCTAGGAAACCCTAGGGATTTTCATGATGTTGAATTTGTTAGAATATGCATGTTTAATTCTCAAATGTTATATATATTGTGCCTTCACATGATTTTATGTTGATTGATAACATGCTTGTGGTTGTTGATACATTTCCATCATATGAAATGCTTTAATTGTGTGTGTGATTATTTACAAATGCTTATGATCCCTCAAGGTGGAGGAAGTGGTTAACTTCCTCACACAACACACATTCACTCACATGCACCTAAATTCTATGATGATACTTGATTGCTTGTTAAAGATATTTGTTTTGTATGGTTAGGATGCATGAGATTATGACATGGATGTACTAGCTGATAGTATGAGTAGTGAGCATGTTGTAGATCCCTTTTCACTCTCTTGGGATGGTCAGGAACCTGACGAGAGAGGGTAGCCCCATCGGTAGGACTACGCTAAGGCTAGACTCGCGGATTGGGCGGGAGTGTTCGGGTGGCTGTAGTTCGACTACATGGGACCTTTGTGCCCGAGGTCATTCGTTTTATGCTCGCCTGATTTGTGCGGATTAGCCTATTACCTGATCATCCCTGTCTGTTAACCATGTTCGCCCACATATGTATGGAACCTGATGCACCCTATAACCTTTGTGGCCCACTGAAAATTTGACTACAATTGGTCCACAGTCTCGTGAGCCGGGCATGGTGGAATGGGACACTGTGTCCGAGCTGTCGGCCTACGCTGGGGTACCGCGCCTCCCCGTAGTGACCGCGAGCGATCCCTTCTCTATCGGCACTCCTCATGTGCTTGGAGTCGGGGATGAGGACCCCGATGGGATCACGGACCGCGAGAACTCGGCCTCACACGTTGTTGGGGCCTTGCCCTCGCAACCAGATTAGGGCAGTGACATGTAGGGTGATCCAGAATCCCCAATCTGCTGGATGAATGGACTTTAACTAACAACTTGGCTAACATGATCGCATTTCACGCATTAGTTAGGATGGCGACTCGGAAGTCGAGGTCGCATTGAGGGAGTGATGACATTTGCGATCGTAGACGTAGTCGCTTGAGGGAGTGTTGTGGCGAGAGCATGCATCATACCATCGCATTTCATGCGCATTTAATAAGAGTTATAGGTGTTGCTGAATTCCTGCTTTTCATTAAATTCCTATTATAATTGATGCCTGTTACAACTTAAGATTAATGGTTCACACTGAGTTGATCACTCACTCCCACTCTGGGACGGTGTTTTAAAACACCAACCAGACACTTCCATAGTTGCAGGTGGCGAAGATCAGGAGGAGCCTGACACTGCGAGCTTGGATGAGGAGGAGGAGTACTCCTATTTCCAGCTGATGGATGGAGCTGCGGCGGATTCGTAGCCATGACGACGGACTGCTGAGCTGGGAGCTCAGCCCTATTCTTTTTGGACATGATATATTATTTTGTGATTTTGTCGTGTGGCGCCATGTGCCCTTATTCTTTTGGACGTGTACATATATTGTGATGTTTTTCTCCCATTTCAGTAGACTTGTGGTTGTGCTTCATGTTCCAGTTGTTCCAAACTTGCACAGTTAATTTGACTAATTCTAGAACCGTTAAACGCATGATAAGTGACCTCGGAAACTCGGGAGTTGCGTACATACACGACCCCCGATTTTCAGGGTGTTACACTATAGATCAATGAAATGAACGTCTGGTCAATCCACACAATTCATTGCATAAATCGAGTCAAATTACATTAAATATACAAAGATTAATAATAATAATAATAAACAGACAATAAACTTACTGAACCTAAGCTCTTCAAAATTTTATTTTAATTTTTTTCTGTCGCAAGTGTTTGTTAATATCTAAGTTAAAATAAAACTTCTCTTACAATACACTCCTTAAAATAAATGCTAAAAGAGATAAAGATAAGATAAAATTTTATTATTATTATATTTTTCAGGGATGTGGATTGTGTCCTACCCCCGCCCGGACAGTAATCCGTCCGGGCAGGGCTCCATGGGCCCCACCGTGATGTAAGTGTTTTATCCACACCGCTAAATGCTTTTTTAAGATAATTTTAATGTGTTAACTAAAAACTAAGGCAGGTACAAGGCTTAAGTGGACCACACCAGAGGAACCTAATGTGATAATGACACCCACAGTTGAAACCTTTCTAAGGGCCAACATGATGGTTTTTTAACCGTACAAACTATTCGTAAGGTCACGTAGACGTGGATGAAGTGAAAACACAAATATCAGCTTCATCCTAAACTTCTCAAGCTCTCAAGAAGTTTTTAATGGTGGACGTTCAATCCCCATTTTGTGGTCATCTTAAGCCTTGGACCTGCCTCGTTTTTTGGTTCACACTTTAAAATTATCTTAAAAAAGCGTTTAACGGCATGGATAAAACACTTACATCACAGTGAGCCCCACAGAGCCCCGCCCGGACGGATTAGTAGGACGCAATCCGCGTCCATTTTTCAGGGGGCTTACAATTCCCCCAACAGAGTATATTAAATAACCTAGATTCGCTGGCTGCCACTCTTGCACGAAAATAGCTGGACATTTTAATAAAAATTGCCGACCATAAACCGACACACCTTCCCCATCTGGTGAAGGCAACTGGACTTGTGTGAATGTTGGTCCTGGTCATATGTGGCGGGGCCCACCTGATATCCCACACGCGTACATGGATAAGATGTACACGAGAAGAAGTGCAAAGACAGGTCAATCTACGCGCTTTTGATTATTATCTTTCTCTTGGGAGTGGTAGGCAAGTATCTTGTTTCGGAAAACAGCGCTTGGGCTGGCATCTGCATTCGAGAAAAGCTTTCATACTCTGCCGGACTCTGATGAATGATACACTGGTACTTGGAAATTTCGTATGTCTGATCTTATCCATCCATAAAGCAGAGTTCTTTATATACATTCATCTATTGTGTGGTTGGATTTTATGAT
Organism: Magnolia officinalis; assembly: GCA_021015155.1. Lineage (NCBI taxonomy): Eukaryota > Viridiplantae > Streptophyta > Magnoliopsida > Magnoliales > Magnoliaceae > Magnolia > Magnolia officinalis. Next base: position 11,196 of record JAJHSJ010000330.1, read on the forward strand.
AATAGATGTCTCAAATTACTGATTACGCCTATTTTCACGTATATGTTATATACACTGTCCATTATATAGGCATTGGATCGCGTTTTATAATCATACGATTGTATTGATTTTTTACTTAATATATCATTTATTATGTAAATGATCTAATTGACGGTCTAGATTAACTTATCGTGCCTCTTAAATGTCCAGAGTGCGGTGAGAGCACTGGTTCATTTCTCACTATTAGTTTATTAAATATATTACATTTGCGAAGCATGCACGTTTGTACAGCCATACCCATCTGCACGTTGCCACGTGTGCCAGCGTAGCCGACTGATACGATTTCTAAGCCGTTCGTTAGGTGGATCTGACCGTTTAGATATTTTCATCATTAAAGATATAGCCCATTCTAAAGGTGATACATGATGTATTAAACAGTCTTTGAACGGTTATGGAAAGTTTAACAGAGTTTTTCTAGCCGTACATTTTACGTTGAACTTTGGCCCACCTGACAAGTGGACGAACTTGATTCATTGACAAGATCATGTATATAGTCATGGATTGGATCTCTTGCACAAGTCTGACGTGTACCTCAGCTGACTTCTAAATGCGCCGCGTGGACTTTGAAAGGCTACAGAGCACATTAGGTGTGACCCGGGTAACACGTTAATCGAGACAGTGGGGCCCACCTTATGTATGTGGTGTATATCCACACCGACCATTATTTGTTTTTAGCTCATTTAGGGAATTTTCCAAAAAATGATGCAGATCTAAAATTCAAGTGGACCACACGTTGGGGATTTAATGATCACCGTTAAAACTTCTTAGGGTCACAGAAGTTTTGGATCAAGCTAATATTTGTGTTTTCCATTCATCTATGTATATGTGACCTTATCAAAAGGTTGGACGGAAAATAAATATTACGGTGGGCCCTAGGAATTTTCAACGGTGAGCGTTCAATGACACCACTGTTTCCTAAAGTGTGGTCCACCTAGCTTTTGATATGGTTCGATTCTGGGATCACGCCGTAAAATGAGCTGAAAAACAGATGGACAGTGTGATAAAACGCATACTGCATACATCACGGTGGGCCCCACAGAATCTTCACACCACGGTAAACGGTGGTGAGCGCCTCGCCGCCCAATCCGCGTTCTTTTGAAAAGACTGATCTGCTATGTGGCTCAAATACATCCCGGTGTACTACAACGGCATACATCGGGACTTCATCCAATGATCCAGATCGTTTATATGACGAGTACCACTTTGTATGGTGGAAGTACAACAAACAGAAGGTCTTGATTGGATTATTTCAACTATTTGATGGTTTAGCTCTTTTGCTTTGAAAACGAACGGTCATCATAACCTTTATATTATAAAAGATTAAAATGTTCAACGTGAAGGTTCGGTTTTTTCGATGAATCTACCTCCAAGTGTAGTCTCATCAAATATACGGTTTGGATCATTGAGAAAACCTAAATCCAGCGGCTGGAGCCGCAACGTATCTTATTACGATACGTCTCTGATAAAGGAATATGAGAAACGTGGGATGGATGAGGTTTGCGGCGATGACAGGTGTTTGCCAGACTTTTCTGGACTGTAGCGATGGTGGCTTGGCCGTTGCTGGCATCTCGACCGTACCTATCGGTGATCAGATCCGTTAATCTGGTGGGAGACAATGCCGACCGTCCATGGTCCTAACATAGAACTGATTGGACAACTCACGATTGATTGTAGAACTGATTGGCTTCGCTCACGCTAGATGACTGCGGACATGCTAGAGATTAGCTCACATCCATTCACAGTACATGAATGGAAATCCCCACCATCCAATTGTGGGTCCCACTGCTGGTGGAGTATAGGTCGAATTTGCACCTGTTGGACGATCTTAACCGTCTGATTTAGCCAGATGAATTTAAAAGCCCGAAGTTGCTTTTTAACCGTTCATTTGGTGGCCAACAGCTGGATAAATGGACCCTTTAGTTAGTTTGAATTTCAAGCTATGCTCCATCAGCAATGGATGCAACGATTTGAACGACTCAGATGCGGAGGATGAATGCCCCCTGTACGATGGATCCATCACCACCATTTTAAAATGGAAGTGGACTGTCACTATAAAGTCTATATATGATATATAAACACTCTTGCACGTGGTATGGCTCTCTCTTGGACGCTTCCTTGAGAATGGTTTTTTTTTTTAAATACTCTGGCAGACTGCAACGCTTGATAAACTAGTAATCACAAATTCTACGTGGAACCCACGTTCTCCAATCCAAAAATTGGTTTGGTTGAACAATCCTGACCTTGGATTCATGGACACTTGTCCGTTGAATTAGGACCGTTGGATATTTCGGGCTTTTAACCGAAATTGAAATAGGACCGCTGGTTCATGATACATCTAATTAAGTTACAGTGCTGCTAGTTGCATTGGGACATTTACACGTGTAATTCTATTTATATACTTTTATAAGTGAATGACATCGATTGTGAATTTGGTTCCTTGATTACAATTTCATCGTCCACTAAATCAGATTTTGCTTAATCCAATGTTTGTAATTCGCATGGCAAGAATTTTATCCCAAACATTAGGGTTGGATGGCCCAAATATCATTGATTTTTTATTAAAAGATTGACTAGGTCTATTTAATTTAGGTGTGTGTGATAGTCAAAATCTAAATCATTAATTATCTTAGCTTTAAGTGAATCTTCATTTAGTTACAACTATCTTAATTAGTCAGTGATAAGTTAACTAGTTTGGGACTTTAGATAATTAGATCTCAAGGCTAACTCTAACATTTAGGTGACTGGGCAGATTCGATAGGTTCCTAATGGTGTCTAATTGAATTTACATGGTTCCTTTAATTGTAACACTCGTATTTTCGTTAAGATCATGAATAAAAGACCATTAGATGATGGGTTGAAATAATTCCTGCGAGAAACTTTATAATGACTTTTGGAATCCTAAATGACAAAATTGGTATATTATAAGTGATCCATGAAGCTATGTGCGATTTTATCGAGAGTTTGCCAGTTGGTTCAAGAGTAGGATCTTCATGAATTGGGTGGGGTGTCTACAAACATATGCATCATGGTGTACCATAAAACTTAGTAACGTCGACATAAGATGGAGGTTAACACACCATGCAATCAGCTACCCTAGGGTTATAGTATGTCAAGAGGTTTGGGATATGATAATTAAGGAAAAGACGGATGAAAAAGGTGTAGGTACACATAGAGAATGAGAGAAGAATTTAAAACCCTCTACTTTTTTCTACGTTCGAATGTATCTTTGCCTTTTTCAGCATATATCCAAACGTGAGATAGCAAAATAAATGTTTAATGTGAATGTTAAAGTTTTGTCATAATTGGCCTTATAAAACAATATTACATGGGTCCCTGATGTAGAGCAGGTCGCGGACAGTTTCATGGCCAAGATGGATCAGAAAAGACCCAGTCGACGACATAAGTGATCCAGACAGTCGGACCTTAGATCGAGCGTATCTTGCAATCCGGAATGAGTTATCCGACGTAAAATATATGATTTTGGGGTAGAACGAGCTACTTTAGCCAACCAACCCTTCCATGCAGGGTTGCAATGCCCGAAATTGCAAGAAACCCCTGTATCGACGGTCGTTTCCCTGCTTTAATTTTGTTTTTACTATAAATAGTAAGTTTTAGTTTGATTATAACTCTTCATCCGTCGGGCTTTAGGAGTTGCGCCCAACGTGAAAAGAGCTTAGAATAATTAGGAGAACAGTTTGGTGAAGCCAAATAAGACAATATTTTTGGCCGAAAACCTTGTGCACTAGTAGACATCACGATTGTCTATAAATAGTAATTTTACTATTTATAGTAAGTCGCGAATTCTAGGAGTTTTAGTTGTAGTTTGATTCTGATTTCTTTCCTATTACTTGGTATCCCTATTTAAAGGGTTGTGAACTCGTTTTTATTCATCAATTAATCAGTTTCGAATTTATTAGAATTAATTTTTATTTTCTGCTTTCTCTCCTCGTGGATTCGAGAAGTCTCTGTGAGGAGTCCAGAGAAGCTCCGTGGATTTGGAGTATTTATCCTCATCACGTTCATCCCTGCGTCAATTGGTATCAGAGCGAGGTTTCCCCTCGGGCTGATGGCAAACAATGAAGGTATGAATTAAAATCCTGTGAACGGTGATCTAGGGATTCGTTATCTTTCAGAAAGAGTGGAAGCTTTCCACCAGGAGAGTCAGTTGACCATGCAAGGGCTGCAGGTAACTCTCGACTGTCTTGCGGATGCGTTACTTCCACACCGAGCCCTATGCGGTGCTCCACCACTTATGGTTGTTCCACCCAGGGTAGCTCCACCACCCGTGGTTGTTGTACGACACAACCCTGATTTTCGTAGATCACTACTAATGGCAAACTGTAGGGCTACGCCAGATGATTCAAGTTCTAGCGACGAGGACCTTAATGAGGGTTTTGCCCGACGACCAATCCATGGAGGTGATCACCAAGATCCTGCTGAAAGAGACTATCGAGGTAAGGCTGAACTTTCTAGTTTTAATGGTTTATTACGTATAGAAGATTTTCTCGATTGGCTAGCCGAAGTAGAGAGATATTTTGATTATATGGACGTGCCAGATCGTAAAAGGGTAAAATTGGTAGCGTTTAAATTAAAATCTGGTGCTTCTGCATGATGGGAACAATTACAACTCTCACGAGCCCGCCAGAACAAGGCGCCCATCTCATCAAGGCCACAGATGAGACGTCTTCTTCTATCACGATTTCTCTTCGGTGATTATAAGCAGATACTATTCCAGCAATATCAAAATTGCCGACAAGGAAATCGAACCGTCACAGATTACACTGAAGAATTCCAGCGGTTGGCTACATGAAACGATCTGTCAGAATCTAAGTCACAGAAAGTGGCACGATTTATAGGTGGGTTGCGACCGACAATTCAAGACCGAGTTCAGATGTACCCAGTCGGGACCGTGGATGAAGCAGTTCAATTGGCGGGTAGGGCAGAAACACAACTTGTAAGAGCTCCTGCTCGTCCATATCCTTCAACTCGACCCCCCATGACGGGTCCCACGCAGAATCCAGTGTTGGCACGAGGAAAAGATCCAGTAAGAGAACGTCCCCAACCTCCTACAACTGCAAACCGTGATACGGGGAGCGGCTCATCCAGACCTCAACGTGCAGCACCCACAACAGCGGGCTCGAGTAGGGTTCCAAATCCTTATGCTCGACCAAGGTCGAACAATTGTTACCGTTGTGGCCAGCCAGGCTACTTATCAAACACCTGTCCTCAACGTCCCACAGCACACTCGACTATAAACGAAGGGGGCATTGAAGATGAGGCTGCAGAAGAAGGCCATGACTATGATGAACATGAGCAAACCACTGAAGAAATAACAGGTGGCGATGAAATGACAGGCGAGGATCGTGGCGAATTTCTAGCTGTGAGGCGATTACCGTATACCCCACGAAAGGAATTACATCCACAGCGACACAATATATTTCAGTCGACTCTGGCAGTTGGACTGTGATGCAACCCATCGGGGACGAGACAATGTCTACGTATTCATCAAGGATAGTCGAAAAATAATCCTTACCCCTATGGCACCAGAGAACCACCCTGAAGCTTCTAAAGTGGAGGAGAGTTTCGTCTTGACCATTCAGAATTTCATGGAGGAATCCAAAGAAACCGGAAAGGTATACGTCGTAGTGGTGAAGGGCGAGGAAGAGGAACCCTCAAACATCCCTTCAAGTTTAAGACTGTTACTAAACGAATTAAAAGAAGTCTGGCCTGAGGATTTACCTGATGGATTGCCCCTCATGAGAGACATCCAACATTACATAGACCTCGTCCATGAGGCTAGCCTGCCCAACCGCCCTCATTATCGGATGAGTCCAAAGGAGTGTGAGATACTTCAAGGGCAAGTGGAGGAATTGATCCGTAAGGGTCTCTTGAGAAAGAGCATGAGCCCATGTGTCATACCAGCATTATTAACGCTAAAAAAAAATGGAAGCGGTGCATGTGTGTCGACAACCGGACAATCAACAAAATTACCATTAAATATCAGTTCTCAATACTACGGTTGGACGATATGCTCGATATGCTAGAAGGGGCCAAGGTGTTCTCTAAACTAGATCTAAGGAGCTGGTACCATCAGATTCGTATCCGACCCGGTGATGAGTGGAAAACGGCATTCAAGACCAAAGAAGAGTTGTATGAGTGGCTGGTCATGCCCTTCGGCTTATCGAACGCACCAAGTACTTTTATGCGTTTGATGAATCAAGTGTTAAAACCGTTTACTGGCCGATTTGTGGTAGTATATTTTGATGACATATTGATATATAGCCAGGATAAAGCGGAGCACAGGAAACATCTCAGGCAGGTGCTACAGGTCGTACAAATTAACAAGTTGTACCTCAACTTGAAGAAGTGTAGTTTTTTAACTGACAGCCTGTTGTTTATAGGGTTTGTTGTAACGTCCACAGGCATTCGTGTGGACGATGAAAATGTGCGAGCTATTAGGGAATGACTGATCCCGACAAACATTCATGGGGTGAGGAGTTTTCACGGGTTGACGACTTTTTATCGTCGATTTGTGCGAGATTTTAGCACTATAGTTGCGCCTATAATAGATTGTATGAAAAAAGGACCGTTCCAGTGGACCGATAAAGCAGACAAGAGCTTTCATGAGATCAAGCATTGTTTGTCTACAACACCGGTCTTAGTGCTTCCTAATTTTGACAAATTGTTTGAAGTTGAGTGTGACACTTCATACGTCGGAATGGGGGGAGTATTATGACAGGAAGGCAGGCCGGTAGCCTTTTACAACGAGAAGCTCAGCGCAGCCTAAAAGAAGTGGTCGACTTATGAGCTTGAGTTGTACGCAGTTGTTCAGGCGCTGCGACATTGACGGCATTATCTGATTCAAAGAGAGTTTGTTCTTTACACTGACCATCAAGAATTAAAGTTTATTAATAGTCAGACTAACGTGAATCGTGTGCATGCTAGATGGTTTCTTTTTTTAAAGGAATTCACGTTCGTTCTGAAGCACAAGTCAGGGCAGCAGAACAAGGTGGCTGATGCACTTAGTCATCATGCATCACTACTTATTACGATGAGTAATAAGGTGGTCGGCTTCGACTGTCTCAAGGAGCTGTATGCGGAGGATGAAGACTTCAAAGATTCTTGGGTGAAATGCCAAGAAGGTCACCCCAGTAACCTTCATATACGAGACGATTTTTTCTTCAAAGGGAATCGATTGTGCATCCTCCAAAGTTCTCTGAGGGAGCAGATTATTCAGGAGTTACATGGAGGTGGCCTCGGTGGACACCTTGGGCGAGACAAGACCGAGCTCTTATGGAAGAGCGGTATTACTGGCCGCAATTAGTACGTGATGTAGGAAAATCTGTACAACGTTGTCATGTTTGTCAGACCTCTAAGGGGCAATCTCAGAATACGGGCTTCTACACCCCGTTACCTGTGCCTGACGGTCCTTGGGAGGATTTATCAATGGACTTTGTGCTTGGTCTCCCACGAACACAACGCGGCATGGATTCGGTGTTCGTGGTGGTAGATCGTTTCTCCAAGATGACGCACTTTATCCTATACAAGAAGACCTCGATGTAACACACGTGACGAATCTATTATTCAGGGAGGTCGTACAGCTACACGGGGTCCCCAAGACCATTACTTGATCGTGACACGAAGTTCATTAGCCACTTTTGGCAGACTTTATGGACTCGATTCGATACACGACTTCAATTCAGCAGTGCTTACCACCCACAGATTGATGGGCAGACCGAAGTTGTGAATCGCACGTTAGGAAACCTCCTTCGCTGTATTTCAGGAGAAAAACCGAAGCAGTGAGATTTGACATTGTCTCAAGCAGAGTTCGCATTCAACAACATGGTGAACCGCTCGACTGGGAAATCACCATTCCAGATTATCTACGGACGAGTGTCTCGCCATACACTTGACTTGATCCCTCTGCCCAAGCACCTAAGCACGAGCATTGTAGCAGAACATATGGCGGACAAGATCATGGGTATCCATACGGAAGTGCGGACCAAGCTACATGCCTCAAACGAGAAGTATAAGGAACAAGGGGACAAGCACCGGCGACAAAAGGTGTTCGAGGTGGGCGATCGCGTTATGGTCCATTTGCGCAAAGAGAGATTTCCGACCGGGACGTACAACAAAATAAAAAATAAGAAGATTAGACTCATCTCAATCATTCGAAAGATCAATGACAATGCTTATGTTGTTGATCTTCCAGATGACATGCGATCTCACGGACTTTCAATGTCGCGGACCTGACCGAGTATTATGAACCAGAGCAGGATGAGAACTCGAGGACGAGTTCTTTTGAAGTGGAGGGGACTTATGTAGAGCGGGTCGCGGACAATTTCATGGCCAGGATGGATCAGAAAAGGCCCAATCGACGACAGAAGTGATCCGGACCGTCAGACCTTAGATCGGGCGTATCTCGCAATCCGGAATGAGTTATCTGACATAATATGATTTTGGGGTAGAACGAGTTACTTTAGCTAACCAACCCTGCTACGTAGGCTTGCGACGCCTGGAATTGCGAAAAACCCCCGGATCGACGGTCGTTTCCCTGCTTTATTTTCGTTTTTACTATACATGGTAAGTTTTAGTTTGATTATAACTCTTCATCCGTCGAGCTTTAGGAGTTGCGCCTAACGTGAAAAGAGCTTAGAATAATTAGGAGAACAGTTTGGTGAAGCCAAATAGGACACTTACTATTTTTGGCCGAAAACCTTGCACACTAGTAGACATCATGACCGTCTACAAATAGTAAGTTTATTATTTATAGTAAGTCACGAATTCTAAGAGTTTTAGTTGTAGTTTGATTCTGATTTCTTTTCTATTGCTTGATATCCTTATTTAAAGGGTTCTAAACTTGTTTTTATTCACAATTAATCAGTTTCAAATTTATTAGAATTTATTTCTATTTTCTGCTTTCTTTTCTCGTGGATTCGAGAAGTCTCTGTGAGGAGTCCAGAGAAGCTCCGTGGATTCAGAGTATTTATCCTCATCACGTTTATCCCTGTGTCAGTTCCTTAAGGCTTACACTTTTTAGCTACATAAAAAGAGAAAGAAGTGGTGCTCGCGGGAGGCATTGAAATGAAAAAACGTCCTTAAAGGTTTGTTTGCTTCAATGCAAGTACACATAATTGTATGGTAAAAGCATCATAATTACATTCATTCTCTGGGAACTAAAACTCAACCTTATTTCATTATCAAAACTCCGTGGGCCCTACCATAAGATACAAGTTATATCCATGCCGTCCATTCATTTTTTCAGATCATTTTAACACATGAGCCTAAAAATGGAGCAAATCCAAAGCTCAAGTGGACCACACCAAAGAAAACAATGTTTTCAATGGTAGCATCATTATTCCCACTACTTATGATGTGGTCCACTTAAGCTTTAGACCTGCCTCATTTTTTTTTGCTCAAATCTTAAAATGATCTAAAAAGTGAACGAACGGAGTGGATATAATGCATGCATCATGGTGGGCCCACATAGTCTTTCTCATTTTCTGAGTCAAGATCTAAAAAAAGAAAAATAAAATAAAATAAAATAAAATAAAAAGTGTACTATTAATTACTATTGACATTTACCATTATAGTTAATAAATACTAAATTCGGAAAAAATACAAACAACTACATTAAAGCAAGCATGCCCTTTTGTGTTGAAGGGTTATCCAAACAAACAAAAAAAAAACCTAATCTTTTTCTTTTTTTTTTGTCTTTATCTTCATATATATATATATATATATATATATATATATATATATATATATAAACTAATTGCAAGGATAAAAATGTCCCAAACGTACGCACTATATGTGGAGAAATGAAAGGGAGGAGAGAGAAGGTAGGCGCGCGGTGAGGCCTTTGAAAATGATAAAATGACTCAGATTGTTGACTCACATTTTTTAAAAATGTCCAGGCTAATCCAACCTATGTTGAAAATTCCTCCTCCATCCTTTCAAATGTTAAAGTGGATTGCTTGGGCGAAATAGTAGAAAACTGTTGGGGGCGTTATATAAAAGGCTGGGCCCTGACACGAGGTTTGCATGTGAAGAGCGAAAGGAGGGAGATAAGGACAGACAAACCAACGGCCAGATATTCGTGAAGAGAGTATATATGATAAAGATCTCATCCAATGCTTTTGATGTAAGTTGGACGTGGTTTGGCTGGCTGGTGACCCCAACACCAGCTAAATAACTAGAGTCATGGTTTTGTGGGCGTCACATGATGTATGTTTTTATCCATGCCGTCCATCCTGTTTTAGAGATCATTTTAGGGCGTGAGGCCAAAAGCGAGACATATCTAAAGCTCAAGTGGATCACACCAAAGGAAATAGTGGGTATTGAATTCTTGACGTTGAAAACTTCTTGAGGCTTGATGCAATATTTATTTGTCATCCTAGCCGTTCATAAAAGTCACGTAAGCTTGTTTGAAGGGAAAACACAAATAGCTTGATCCAAAACTTCTGTGGCTCTAAGAAGTTTTCAGTGACAAGCGTTCAATACCAACTGTTTCTGCGTGGTCCACTTGAGCATTTGATTTGCCTCATTCATGGCCTTATATCCTAAAATGTGCTGAAAAAATGGATGGATGGTGTTGATAAAATGCATACATCATAGTGGGGCCCAGAGAGCTTTGACATCAGTTATGTGGCTGGTGTTGGGTCACTACCCAAACAACGCCTTTCATTGGGACAACTAGATAGTCCGATCCATTCATCTAGGCTGTTCATTGGGTCGAACGCACATGTCATGAGCTAGCATGCAAATATCGAGCCCGGATTGGATACTGACAAGGTCAGTAGCCAAATAGCTACTGAAGTGACGTCACCAAGCTCTGTGGACCCCACCATGATGCAAGTGTTGTATCCATACCGTCCAACCATTTGTAGAGATCGTTTTATGGCATTACGAGGAGAATGAAATAGATCTAAATTTCAAGTGGACACACCACATAACCATGGGAGCCATCACCCCCACCGTTGAGACATTTATAGGGCCCATAGTGATGTATTTTTGAGATCCATCCTATTCATAAGTCATAAGTCAACATAGAGATAGATGAAGTGAAAACAAAAATATCAGCTTCATCGGAAACTACTGTGGCTCCTGAGAAGTTTTGAACGGTGGATGTCACTGTCCCCACTATTTTCTATGGTGGGATCCACTTGAACTTTAGATCTATCTCATTCTCTTTGGAATTCAATAAAACTATCTCTAAAAATGGTTGGACGGAATGGATACAACACATGCATCATGGTGGGTCCACATAGCTTGGTGACGTCACTTCAGTGGCCATTTGGCTACTGACCTTGTCAGTATCCAATCCGCTCCCGCAAATATCTGATCTGACAGAAACTGAACATATGATTAATGGCTTTTAATGTAGACGGCCAAGATTGTCTATACAAAATATGCCCAACCAAATAGAGCCCCTGGATCAGTAACCCAAGCCATTGATATCTTTTCCCTCCCTTTAGATGTCCCATGCACCAAATACTTCCAGATCTTCTACGGTTAAATGTCAGCAATGGCCGTGTATTTTCATCTGCAGGTGCTTCTTGAGGTCTATTAATTAAAGTAGTCCTAAATTATGACATAATATTAGCCTTGATATAAGAATTTCAAGCATATGTCTTTTAGACCTTCCAATGTATTTTTGGCTCTTTTTGGTAACAAATGTTCTTCTGCCAGCTGTTCCCTCATACAGCGATAGCTTTTGGCAGAAGTCAAAAAATACCTTTTGAAAAGTGTAGGCTGTCACGCCCCGAACTCGTAAACCTGGCTCACAAAATTCCCGATCGCCGAATCCGGCGCCGACAGCCTCCGTAGTACCCCATTCTCGGCCCCCGGCACCCATATACCAGGTTCCGATCCTGAGATGCTACAAGGAGGATTTCTGATAATCAATTTGATTCGTAATGAGCATAACCAAGCATAACCCATGAACAATAACCACAAGAACACTATCACAAAATTCACTATGAATAAAAACTTTGAATACAGTGCGTAGAAAGGGAAATACAAGATAGTGCAAATAACAAAAACTTCAGAAGCTCGGCGGCGCGCTCCAACTGCGGTGAGACTACAACTGCGTCCTGACCTCACCTGCACGCATCAATCGTGCATAAGCTTATAAAAAGCTTAGAGGGCGGTGTAAGTGTGTGCGAACGTGCTCAGAATGCAATGCCGGAGTAATGTGAAATCATGCTGATGAGTACTAAATGCAACCAGCCGTACCAAGGCTATATAGTACAAGATGTGAATGCTATCGGTCATACCAAGGCCATGCGATGCATTATGTGAGTCAAGCATGCCAATCAAATCAGTACGGTTCTCAGTCTGGATAATCACCGGGGTTCAGTACACTCCAAATGGCACTGTCTCTCTCCAAGCAGCACAGTCCAAGTGAGCGTAAGAAACCTCACTATCCGCCTGGCCAATAGTCAGCCAATACCTATCCGGCACGTCGATAGCGAACCCATTTCCGAGCTGGTCAAACTCAGCCTAGTAATGCTCCCTGCTCTCGGGCGAGTAAGGCCACACCCTTTCCAACCGACCACGACACAGTGGGAGACGCAGCCTCATGGTATTCGGCCCTCGTGCGCTCATATATCCACTCGGTCTCGACGTTGGAGTCATCCTCTGGTACCATCGGGTTCAGGGACTCTCACCCAGGGACATCTATGGCGCCCCAATTGCTTAGAACAAGATTTTCCGGTATCCAACCAACCACCCACAGTGTGTTTGTAGAGGCTATGACCCTGATGTCGCTAGGGCATATCACAATCACATAAATGCAAGTGCATGTATCACACTATCAGTCATGCAACCATCCTGCGTGAAGCACGCGCTCATGAAGGGCAACTCCGCCTATCAGGGGGCCCGCAAACAGTTTGCCCGAAGGCATATGCAATGATCAGTCCTTTCTCACATCAAGCATACATATGATGCGTATGTGTATGGTCATGAGTCATAGATCCGTACTAAACATGTTATGTAATTATGGGCTCTGCATAAAGGAAATGGGCCTAGACAGCCAATGTACTACAAGTACGGGCCATCAGTGGGCCTCAGGGAGAGTGGTGGTGCGGACCTTTAACCGACACCGACCATGCAATGTGGACGTCAAACCATCATTGCTCCCAAGGCATAGCCTGCTATAAACATCATTATATACACCACGGGGAATCACACATTGCAATGGATATAGTTGCACTACATTGGGCCTTAGGTAAATCAAAGGGGCCATATCATATGGGCCTTATATATATCCAAGTGGGCTTCAATATCGGGCCTTGTACATACCAAAGTGGGCCTCGATGGATGGCCTACTAATACGCTAAGATGGACCTCATCACATGGCCTAAAAAGATCTCAAAAATGATTGGTCGGTTTGAATGAAACTCATGCATCATACTAGGTCCCATCGGGATGGAAGGTATAGATAAATCACATATATTTTGTGTTCTACGGAGGCTGTCGGCGCCGGATTCGGCGATCGGGAATTTTGTGAGCCCGGTCTCCGAGTTCGGGGCGTGACATAGGCCCCATTAAATCAATGATTGTGGTCATCCCTCGGCTAATCTGATCCTTTCACTTAAATTGGATAGTTATGAACCCTTAATAAAGTTATTTAAAAAAATAAAGTTATCTGTAGAACACAACTGCATTAATGATGTGAGTTAATCTCAAGTTATTTTCTCCGATGTAGTCTATCTGTGATAAGTTTTGTAAAAAAAATTAGGCAGATGCCATGAAATTAAAACTACTTTCATGTGGATGCCTTGGATCTGCTATAAGATGATCTAGTGGGCCCCACAAAAGATGTGAGATGGGTTCAATAATAAGATCTTTTATGCGGAAAGACCATTCAACATTTTCTTTCTCTTCTTTAAATTTTTTACTGGAGAAGACCATTTTAGTCATTAGGACCATTGTTATATTCGTGACATCCATTTGGGTGAACTTCCAACATACATCTGGCGTCATTCCCTCCATTTTGGCGAGCTTTTGAGTTTTATTTATTTATTTATTTCTGTCCACTCTCTATTGTAAAAAGTTGATTTAACATATATATATATATATATATATTCAAAAAGTGTTTGAAAAACACATTTTCATGGTTTTGGGAATAGTCCTACATTCCGACCTAGAAGCTATGATTGCCAAAGATATGTTCAGGTTAGGATAATAACGGCTTTCGTATATTACTTTTTTTAATATTTATTTTTAATACGTATTAATGGCAGGAGTTTGTGAAAGAGAGAAGGGTGTGTTGATTCTCTTTATAATATTTTCTTTATATGAATGGTGAGAGTTTATGAAATGGATGAATTTTGAAATGGAAGTACGGTGTAATGAATGAATGTTGAGATGGAGAATGTTATAATGAATTAATGTTGTATGGTGAATCCCTGATGTTCACTGTGGATCGTTAATAATCATTGTGAATTGCCGATATTTACTGTGGATTGTTCATATTAAGTGGGAATTGCCAATATTAGTTATAGATCGCTGATACTCATTACGAATCTCTGATCTATAGTACGCACTATGGATCGCCGATTCGAAACAAACCGTTGTAATTCCCTCGCTACACGTCCGATTTAGGTGATCTTATACTCGTTGGAATGATAGTTTAATGAACTTTCAAATGATTTCGAACTAATGTCATATGGATACCATTTGATTGTCCAAAAGTAGGCCCAAAGTTCATCAAGGACTATGGATTGTCAATACACATTGCGGATCGTCGATCTGATGAAAACAGTCATAACTCCCTCGTTATGACAGTTGTGATCGTTCATCCATTTTAACATTCTTCCACTACAATATTTATCCATTACAACGTTTATCCATTTCAACATTTATCACATTCATTCATTACAACATCCATACATTTTAAAATTTATTCATTACAAAATTTATCTCTTTCACAAGCTCTTATTATTCATACAAAAAGAAAAAAACAAGTATAAAATGAACCACCACACCTTCCTCCTTATCACAAACTCCCACCATTGATACCCATAAAAAATAACACACAAACCACTATTATCCTAACCTAAACTTACCTTTAATGATCATAGCTTCTACGTTAGAGAATAGTTGAAAATTTTTAAAAAAATTCTCGTAAGCTCGTTAGAACGAAGGGAATGACGTCAGATGCACGCCGGAGTGGGTGCCATGGAGGTAGCAATGGTCATAGTGGCCAAAATGGTCCCCTCCCGTGAAAAAAAAAAAACGAAGAAAGAAAAGCCTTCTCGAGCAAGGGATCCACTTATTGAACACATACCACATCTTGTATGGCACCCATTGGATAATCTTGTAGCAAATTAAAGCCATCCACATGAAAGAAGTTTTAATTTCATGCCATATATCCAAGTTTGAGGGCAAAATTGATCACGGATGGACATACTAGATGAAAACAGTGCGGAATTAACCATAATGTTATTGTAGTTGTGGGCCACCGACAACTCTAATTTTAATTTATTTTAAATGTCCCTTTTATGGGTTTACAGATGTCTAATTAAAGTGAACAGATCAAATCGACTGATGGATGACCTCAATAATTGATTTAGTAGAGCTCACACTTTCATTCTCAAAAGAATCTCTTAACTTCCATGAAAAACTACCGCAATATGAGGGGGCGGCCGGCGGATGAGAATTTTCATTATGGAAAAAGCCAAATAACATAAAAAGAACAAAAAATATAAATATAAATTCAAATTCTGATATCACCACCTTTATTACTTTGTAATTAAAGGTCGTTAACATTCTGAGGACAACAATATATAAATAAATTCAAATTCTGATATCATCACCTTTATTACTTGATAATTGAAGGTCATTAACATTACGAGGACTATATATAATTCAAGTTATCAGCACCTTTGTTACTTTTTAATTGAATGCCATTTCAATTAATAACCCAACTACTGAGGGGTTAGATTTTGTCCATCTGTGATGTTTTGTGCACACGACTTCCATTGTGGAGCTCATCATGTCAACGGTCTCGATTAGCGAATATATATATATATATATATATATATATATATATATATATATATATATATATATATATATATTGTGGTAATTCATATCTGCCACCTTTACGTGACGTACATGCACGTCCGTTGGACCGTTCAAACCACTGCTCGAAATTCACAGTGAGAGGACGACCATCACCATCCAACATGTGACCATCAAATGGACGGTTAAAATAAAATATGCAGTGATCCAAATTGATAGAGGCCACGTGTACGGTGGTGGATGAGTTGTTGTATCTCAATTAGATGCAGGGTTGCGTTTGAACATCCAGCCGCACATTCAACGGTCCCCTAAAGCCGTCCCATTGCGGCCCACAAAACAAGAAGTTGGAAACTGAGTAACGTTCAACGGTCCACATTCAACAAGGAATGTTCCAAAAGGTTAAAATTCTCCAGTCAATGTGATTCTTGGACTCTGACCAACGTGGCAACGTCTGATACAGATAAGCAGATGAACATTTCCATTTCGCATGCATGGATACGCGTGTAATGAATGTGGGTTGAGGTTTTTTGTGTCCATGCAAATGAGAAACTGTGACGTACAATCGACTGTAGTGTGGGGCCGACATCATAGTCGTGACATCCATACCGTCAAAAAGGTGGGCCCCACCCCTAAAATGAGACATACCAGAACTAAGTTCAATCCAATAATCAAGTGGTCCACACCATGAGTTTCATGGCTAATTCATCTGGCAGAACCATGGTGTCCACAGTTTTACCCACGTGATGATTGAATTTTCCTGAGTTTTGGGGCATCGAATTCTCGCGTGCGCATGCCTTTCAGAGGGGTCGGGATATCACACGGACGTGACGTGGGCCCCACAGCACAGTCGACCGTATGGTACATTCGGTACACAGGATGCATGTATATGACCATCTGAATGGGCGCGGCTTCGGTGGATCCTGGATCCACGGAGGTGGGTGGGACCCTTAACTGTGGGGCCCACCGTGATGTATGTGAGTACGTCCACACCGTAGCACAGGAAACAGTGGTAATTGACCATTAAAAATCTCTTGTGGGCTACAAAAGCTTTGGATCCAGATGATATTTGTGTGGTCTCTTCATCTTAGATATTTGTGACCTTATTAACAGTTTGGATGACAAATAAACATTCTGGTGGAATCCATGAATTTTTTTAGTGGTGGGGATTAAATCACGACTGTTTCCTGTGGTGTGGCCCCCCTAAGATTTGGATCAGCTTCATTTTTGGCATGATGCTCTAAAATGAGCCATCAAAATGGTTGGACGGTGTGGATTTAAGGTACATATATTACTGTGAGCCCTACAGTCAGGGTCCCACCCACCCCGTTGGATCCGACCACCGAAGCCGCGCCCCATATGAACGTGGCATAGCTTGGGCTATGCTGGCCATCGATTGGCCACTGTCTTTATCGGACAATCCTAACCATGCAACGAATGAATTCTTTCGGGTGAAGTTAAGTGGTTGCTAATTTCCATCTATATTGTTTATATTCATTTTCGACGCCAGAATTAGACTGATAAGAGGTTGTCACGTGTGAGTACCATGGGACTGATATTGATAGAAATTCTACTCTCTTCGTCTAATCTTTCCTGGACATGACACGTTTTGTTATTAATGGTTTTGTTATTAATGCAAAGGTATAAATCCTTACATTAGCTGTTAGGAAAAAGAATGCCAAATAATTATATTTATTGTGTCAATTAATGAGGCGGTGTACCAGGAAAAAAAAAAACGTTGATGCCAAATAGTCATACTTATCGTCCCAATTAATGAGGCAGTGTCCCTACCATGACCGGAAGAGACGTACTGATTAAACGAATCTTATCACGTATTTGACAATGATATCTTCAGCAAAGTCATCTCCCACACAATCCTTTCAAAACAGAAAATCTTCTTAGAGATGTTTGGACACTATGTAACATTCGAGACGGTTTTGAATATCAGAGGATTAACTTGATGTCCAAGCAAATCCGGCTACGGATTGGGTCCAAGTCTGAAAAGACAGACACATCAATCAAGTGATTCGGTCAGACCCGTTCTAGTTTTGGATCCCTCTAACACTCCAAAACATCTTGCCGTGAATGATGAAAATGTACAAAGTAGTTTGATCTGAACTGTTCAACACCTCAAAATAGAAGATGTGGGCCACTAGATGAATGGTCATGATATTAGTCTGGCTGTCTTCATCAGAGGAATCCTGACGTTCCCAACCACCCCGAATTCGATTAACATCTCCCATCGAAGGGATTAACTACTAAAGAAGATTCGCGAAGTCAACAATTCCAAATCACATAGGAGATTCCCTTATCCAAAAAACGCGGAAGATCCATGATCAACAAGAAAACCCAACGAGGGTTTTTTTTTGACTCGACAAGTTATAAAAGGAATAAACGAAAAAGTGCTCGGGGCCCTATGCCAAACACATCTATCTACTTTACACTTATCATTTTCATTTATCTTAGCCTAGCCTAGCCTAGTTCTAGCGTATATCGCTACTGCCTAGCGTCTTTTGCTACAATATCTTATGAATAGATTTAAATATCATCGACCTTAACTTGTAGGATCATGATCAACTAAGTTTTGATTTAGCTAATCATATCCATTCAGTCACACCTTGTTGACCACCTACCTCGATAGATGACTCAGGTATTTATCTTTCTTTTTCCTTTATTTCATTTGGTTGATTAATACTTTGTCGATTGTAATGGGTCATACCTTTAAATATCAATAAAATCGACATTTTTTAGTCTTATTTTATTTATCTGTACATTCATATTCCTTTGAGAAATATTGAGTTGAAAGTACTAGCAAAAGAAAAACTCATCACAAATCGCCTGAACGTTGAGAGGTTGAAAGGATAACTGGATCCTTTATCCAATCTCTAATCTATCCATCTCAATGTGGGGGAACACCAATGATTCAGTCAAAGTTTGAGTTGACTAGACTTTGACATGCCAGTGTATTATACCCACACATGAAAACCAAATATAGGCCCTTATTCACATGTGTTTGTTGGGGATTTGTACTGCGGAATCACACAGATCTAGATCTAGGATAGCAATTCAATAGTAACAAGCAATCACAGAAGAACACAAAGTTTTTATGTGGAAAATCTTTGCGGGAAAAACCATGGCACAAAGCGACAGAAATCCACTATGAAAATAAATTACAAGAGAGAGGACTTACCCGATTCGAACAACCTCGAATCTCACCCTTGCTACACCCTTTGATAACCCTAGAATCTCTTTAGAAAACTTTAGAATTATTTCTCATCCTTACTAGAAAAACTCTAGGGACCCCTATTTATAGTTTAGGCAACTTCCTTTCGCACCTTGCGAAAGACTGACTCAAATTTCTGCAGTTCGCATCAGATTTGGAAACGAATCTGCGTAACTACGATTAGTCCAGCCGAGACTATGATTGGTCGTAGGACCCCTACGACCGGTCGAGACATCTCTACGACCGGTCGATCAGCCCAGACACCAAAAATTCCAAGTCGTTAGACTTTGAATCGAGCAGTGCTCGATTAGTCGAGCGGCTCCCACGGCCGGTCGTGGTTGACCCACGACCGGTTGAGCAACACCCAAAATTAGATTTAAGACTTTTTTCAACAATCTCCACAAAGTCTTCAATCTTCAACCGTGTAGCTTCTTGACCTCTTCTCTTATCTCTTCATTGATCATAACTTCAATCAATGCTTCTCGTGCACACTCCGTCTTTCTTTTACGCTATCGCCAAGCCCAGAGAAGTTGCACAGAACTTGAACTTCTCTGTAGGAACGACCTTAGTGAGCATGTTTGTTGAATCTGAATCTGCATACCCAACCAACTTTGCTTATCTCTTTTCCAAAAGTAAAGACGTAGTCTTCTTACCATCTCACCGCTACCCAATATTGCTTGTCGGGGTACTTGCTCGCAACACTGATAGCCTGTGAAATAACCGGTCTAATCCAGACCATGGCACACACTGCCAACTGCATTCGAATAAGGTTCATGAGATATCCTGCTTTTTTTCATCTGTTTTGGGACATGTCCTGAGGAAAACTTGAGGAGAGACGCGTAGGGAGCGCTCTGCAGCTTTACCTGGTCCATCACATCCTTGATCGATATCTACACACAAGGTATTCCTCCTGTGATTACCAAAGCCTACTCCTCCTTCGATCTCAATGCCGAGAACCATCTTCGCAGCCCCCCGATCCTTCATCCTGAATGTCCCACTTATCGAGTCTTCAGTACATTGATTTCAGACATGTCATAATTGACGATCTACATGTCATCAATTCCTGACTCACCATGAAGGAATCAAACCACTACCTAGGCGATAGGTTAAACTACGACCTCCTGCAAAGTCTTTTCTCAGCCCCTTTAACTTCGAACCGCTCTGGTTGCTTCATGTAGATCTGCTCTTCACTTTCCCTTGCAGAAGTGCAGACTCCACATCCATCCTTCCAGCTCAAGATCACATTGGCCAACCAGCGCCAATCATGGATCTAATAGACACCTGTTATACCGTCGGCGCGAATATCTCTAAGAAGCCGATCCCTTCTCTCTGAGCATAACCCTTCGCTACCAACCTTGCCCTGTATCTATGTTGTATTGTAACGCCCCGAAAAATCGGGGGTCGTACATAGACTCGACTCTCAAGTTCCCGAGTGTCACTTATCATGCATTTATGGTTTTTATGATTAGTCAAATTTAACTGCGCAATTTGGAATTACCTGAGGCATGAAGCACAATCACACCAGTCTACTGAAATGAAGGATATCTCACATATATACAGGTCCAAAAATAATAAAGGGTCACCCAGGGCGTTGCCCAATAGAACAACAAAAGAAGGCTATGTCCAAAAAAGAATAAAGCTGAACCCGCGGCTCAGCAAATGCAAATCTAGCCCGATCAAGCCGATGGAGAGCCGCCCATCAGCTGTAAGTAGGAGAGCCCGTCCTCCTCGTCCAAACTCGCCTCGCCATGCTCCTCCTGCCCTGAGTCACCTGCATCTATGAATGGGTCTGGTTGGTGTTTTAAAACACCGTCCTAGAGTGGGAGTGAGTGATCAACTCAGTGTAAACTATTGGTCTCAAGTTACAACATGCATCAATTGTAATATGAACTTAATGAAAAGCAGACAATCATCAACACCTAATAACTCTTATTTAAAATGCATGCATCGGGATGATATGATGCATGCCCTCGCCACAACGCTCCCTCAAGCGACTTCATCTAATGATCGCATATGACAACACTCCCTCAGAGCGACCTGGACTTCCGAGTCGCCACCCTAACTAATGCGTGTAATGCAATCATGTTAGCCGAGTTATTAGTTAAGTCCATTCATCCAGCAGGTTAGCGATTCTGATTCACCCTACGTATCAATGCCCTAAGCTGGTTGCGAGGCCAAGACCCCATCAACGTGTGAGGCCGAGACCTCGCGGTCCGTGATCCCGTCGGGTTCCTCATCCTCGACACCAAGCACATGAGGAGTGCCGAAAGGAAGGGGATCGCTTGTGGTCACTACGGGGAGGCGCGGTACTCCAGCGTAGGCCGACAGCTCGGACATAGTGTCTCATCCCACCATGCCCGGCTCACGAGGCTGTGGACCAGTTTCAAGTAGATTTTTGATGGGCTACAACGGTTGTAGGGTGGTTTAGGTTCCATACATATGTGAGCAAACAGGGTTAACAAACAGGGTTGATCAGGTAGTAGGCTAGACCGCACGAGTCAGGCGAGCGTGAGACGAGTGACATCGGGCACAAGAGACCCATGTAGTCAAACTACATCCACTCGAACACACCCGTCCAAATCCACTGGTCTAGCCCTAGCATAGTCCAACCGATGGGACTACCATCTCTCCTCGTGTTCCTGACCAACCCAAAGGTGTGGGGGTAATCCATAACAAACCAACTATACTAGCTATCAACCAACATATCAACATCATATTTCATACATCTCAGTCATATGAATCAAATATTCCTAGCAAGAAGTCATGAAGTAAAGTGCGTGTGAGTCGTGTGGGTTTGTGAGGAAGTTAGCATTTTCTCCATCTTGAGAAATCCCATGCATAAGAGTGATGAAATCATACATACTATGAAGCAACAAAATATGGAGAAATCAACAAGGCTTGAGCATACAAACATACATACACCAATCATGTAAGGAACAAGACAACATCATGAGAGCCAAACATACAATTTTAACATACATACAAATTCTAAGGTTCCTCTAGATACTCCTAACCTAGCATCCAAGCAACCAAAATCATTAAATATATACTAAAATTGGTGCTAGGCCACCTAAGAGCAATAGTCCGCACCTATGGATTGTTGGAGACTTGGAAAATAACCTAGAGATGCCGAACCCGGTGCCGATCGGCCGGAATCCCTAAAGCAACATTTATATGTTAGAATCCTAAATAAATCCTTCCTCATCACAAGGGTTTCAACGAAAATGGATGGTGGATCTTACCTAGATGATCAACGGAGTGAAAAGGGCGGTTGTGGATGAGGAATCCTCCTTTGAGAAGATGTAGGGAGTTGTGGGGGTTTGGTTTCCTTGGGCTCACCTTGCTCTTCTTTCTTCACTCTCCCTTCCTCTCTCTTTCCTTTATTCTTTCTCCCCTTTCTCTCTTCTCTCCCACCCTTCTCTAGGGCAAAATCGTATGGGGAGAGGGGGTGCCCAAATAAGGCCTTTATATAGTGCCAGTTTTGGTGCAATTGGCCCCAAGTGTTGGGTCTTTACTATACTAATCTTATAGGAGAGTTTTTCTAGCCTATGGGGTGTACTAGTCGATATACACCGTAGGATAGTTAGTCCTAATGATGATCTATGTATGGACACAATCGGCCAGCCATTTTGATGCGCCGATCGACAGATATGATTAAAAGTCTATTCAACGGTCACCGATGGTCGATCGGGGCCGCGGTTATACGGATGTGAGCGGGGAAATATCCTTACTCCATGTGTGAAGTTTGCTCGCAAACCGATGGTTCGAAAACTTCAACTTTGCATAAGAGTGGACGACTCAAATCACTTAAGTTTCCACAATTTCCCAAACTAGCCTTCTAAGGCTCCCTATTAAAGTTGGGGTGGTCCTAACGGCCCCCAGGCAGCCAAATTCAGTGGGTAGGTGTCTTATGGCCCAATTAAGGCCCATGTAAAATTTGGGGACAAACGGATGAACGGATATAGGGTCTGAGTAAGCGATTCCGTCCCTTAAATGGCCCTACGAGGGCCATTTTGGTGATTGAACCGGTTCTAGCGGTCCTCTGGCCATGAATCTTATAGGATAGGGTATCCATGACCCGATGAGGGGCCACACAAAATTTGGGGACGATCAAATATGGGGTTTGGTCGTACGGGTCCGATTCGTGATCAACGGTCATTGTGCCACAATCGGGGCCCAAATTTGGTGGATATGCGTAGAAAAATACATTAAACCTCCACCGTAAATTTGGAAGAAATTCGACGGCTGAAACTCCCAGAGCCTCAGTTTTATTTGTGAGTGCCAGATTCTAATGCTGGCATTGGCGGGGCGCATTTGGCAAGTGCCAGATCCCACTTCTGGGTGTCCACTGGGTCCGTAATTCGCGATGGACCACAAGCCCAGTGAGATCAATGATTTTCTAAATTTTTAAATTTTTCTGACTCTCTTCGGTCGTTGGGTGGCCCACACGGGCTGTTGTTAAGTGTAAACAGGCCATCTGGCTTGGCGGCCCGCACTTGGTCCCATCATAATTAGACTGGTCCACTCCAGTATAATATAACATTAAGTGCTAATGGTCATTAAGCGATATTATAAGTTAATTAAAAAAAAAATTTAAGAATTTTTGGAAATCCAAAACACTGAAAATCCAGGATGTTACATGTATCCTCTTGAAGATCCACTTGCATCCAACCGTTTTCCGGCCCACTAGAAGCTCCACTCGCTCCCATATGTCGGTCTGGTACAAATAATCCATCACATCGCCCATAGTCACCTTCTACTTCTCAGCACCAGGCTCACCTAAAGCCATCATAATAGAAGATGAATCCTCTGCGATATTGGAGTCGTCCATGTACCACGCCGAAATCCTGCGATCATGCCGTATGATTCTTCTCACAGGTGGCTGCTCCACCTGCTCTGTATCCTTGTCCGCACATCTCAGCCTTTCTGCCCTGCCCACTCATGTGGCCATGCCTAACATGCCACACACGTGCAGATGTGGAATCCGCTACATCCACTACAGCTTTACCTTTTGAAGTGCTCCCGATCAACCTGTACAAGTTACCGAGTCGTTGCGCTTTCATGATTACCTGTGCCCCTTTAGATACTTTAAGAGCACCATTAATACCAATGTACTTGCATCCTTTTGCCTCGAGCACACTAAGAGAAATCAGATTCTGCTTCAAATCAGGAACGTGCCTGACATCAGTCAAGGTACGCTCCACCCCATCAAACATCCTGATGCACACCGAACCAACAGCCATGACATTACAAGCAATGCCATTGCCCATAAATACCTATCCACCATCGCACTCTCTATAGCTGGTGAACCAACTTCGATGAGGAGTCGTGTGAAAAAATGCCCCTGTGTCTAGCATCCACTTGTCCTTACAATCATCGTATGACCGTCTGAGCGAAGACACAGATAAAACATCACTATCACATCTATTCGATCCATCTGACGTGACAGCATTGGCCTCTCTGTACGAAGGCTCAGAATCTTCTCTCTTCAATTTAGAATTTTCACAATCCTTCTTCACATGTCCTTCCTTCCCACAGTTCCAGTACTTTACCTTTCATTTGCCTTTGCCCCTGGATTTGGATTTAGAACCTGAAGAACCTGTACCTTGTTCAGAATTTCTACCCCTTGTAAGCAGTGCCTCAGAAGATATCCTCATGTCGACGTTAAGCTTTCTCATAGCCTTTCCTTGAAGGGCCAAGATAACGGTGTCGACACTAAGGGTTTTATTCGTTGAGCACATTATGTCATTGAATGACTCATAAGACGCTGGAAGAGAATTCAGCAACATACATGCTTGTTCTTCATCTTTCATCACTTCTTCTATATCCAGCAATTTGCAAACTAATTTATTAAAGTTGCTGATGTGAGCCTCTAGATCTCCACCCTCTGCCATCTTGAAGTTATACCACTGCCGCTTCAAGTGTAGGCGATTTTCAGAGGATTTTTTCGCATAAACATCCTTTAACTTCGCCCATAACTTAGCTGCAGTTTTCTCCCTCATGATGTTGTAGAGAACCTCATCCATGAGATATAAACGAATCGATGATAAAGCCTTCTTATCAAGAGTATTCCACTCATCATCAATCATAGTAGACTTTCGCTCCTCAAGAGCACCATCTTCGCCTTGCTTGATTAAGGAACTCATCATCTTGATCTTCCATAACTCAAAATTATTTTTTCCTGAGTACTTCTCAATATCATACCTAGTGCTTCCCATTATTACTAATCCCTCAGATTCAGATCTGTGCCCCAACGACTTCTTTGATACCACTTGTTGGGGATTTGTGCTGCGGAATCACATAGATCTAGATCTAGGATAACAATTCAATAGTAATAAGCAATCACAGAAGAACACAAAGTTTTTGCATGAAAAACCCTTGCGGGAAAAAACCACGGCACAAAGCGACAAAAATCCACTATGAAAAGAAATTACAAGAGAGAGGACTTACCCGATTCGAACAACCTTGAATCTCACCCTTGCTACACCCTTTGATAACCCTAGAATCCCTTTAGAAAGCTTTAGAATTATTTTCCATCCTTACTAGAAAAACCCTAGGGACCCCTATTTATAGTTTAGGTAACTTCTTTTCGCACCTTGCGAAAGACTGACTCAAATTTCTGTAGTCCGCATTAGATTTGGAAACGAATCTACGTAACTATGACTAGTCGAGCCGAGACTACAATTGGTCGTAGGACCCCTACGACCGGTCGAGACATCCCTACGACTAGAGCTGTACACGAGTCGAGTCGAGTCGAGTATCACCCTACTCGTACTCGACTCTTAACGACCGACCGCTGATCGTACTCGAGCTCTACTCGGCCGAGTAGCATGACCCCCTGCTCGTACTCTACTCGCCCGAGTACGAGTCGAGTACGAGTAGTAAACGAGTCGAGTCGAGTCCGAGTTTTCGAGGCGAGTTCGAGTACGAGCACAAGAGTTGAGTACCGAGTGCGAGTTTTTAATGCCAGTCGCCCGGCCAAACAGGCCCTAAAATTGGATCTAATCCCATCCAGTTTGTCCAGCCAAACAGGCCCTAAAATTGGATCCCATCCAGTTCGTCAGGCCAAACAGGCCCTAAAATTGGATTCTATCCAGTTCGCCCGGCCAAACACGCCCTAAAATTGGATCTAATCCCATCCAGCTCGCCCGGCCAAACAGGTCGTATAAAGTTCAATCGTACCGACCGGGCGTTCAATCCCCCTCCAATGATCTTAATCCCACAATTATATTAGCAATTTCTACTATATATTAGCAACAAAAAATAAAAAATCCACCCCAGGCCTTACCGGGCGAGCAGAAGAGGGACGACTGACAGCTGCGTGTAGGGCAGGGCGATGGCAGCGAAGAGCTGAGGCATTGGACGAGTGGCAGTGAAGAGCTGAGGCACCGGATGAGTGGCAGCGACGAGCTGAGGCACCGGAGAGGACGCAGGGACGAGCGGCAGGGTCTAGCACCGCCGGACAGGGGACAGGGGCGAGTGAGAGAGAGAGAGAGAGGGAATAAGAATGACGGCCGGACGGGCTCTGGCCTCTGGGAGAGGGAGAGAGAGAGAGAAAGAAATTTTTGAATGCTCGCTGGGAGGGAAGGGGTCGGGCGCTACTTGAAAACGACGGGTGGGGTGGGGTAGGGTTTGAGCGAGTTGAGTGCTGGACGGGAAAATGATGGGTGGGGGTAGGGTTTTTTTTTTCGGGCGTTTATATAATACACCTGTATGAGTCGAGTACGAGTCGAGTAACGAGTCGAGTACCGAGTCGAGTACCGATAGACTCGTACGCTACTCGTAATGTAAACGAGCAGTGAAAACCCGCTCGTACTCGGCTCTAACTCAGGCGAGTCGAGTACGAGTCGAGTATTCCGAGTCGAGTCGAGCGAGTACTCGAGCCATAGTCTGCTCGTGTACAGCTCTACCTACGACCGGTCGAGCAGATCGGACACCAAAAATCCCAAGTCGCTGGACTTTGAGTCGAGCGGTGCTCGACTAGTCGAGCGGCTCCCACGACCGGTCGAGCAACACCCAAAATCAGATTTAAGACTTTTTTCAAAATGACCTTGTTTGATCGAATTGACAGTAGCACAAAAAGCCACCAAACAAAGTATTAGGATTGCAAAATGTTGTGAAAATTATTGATTAAAAATATTTTAAATAAAAAAATATATAAATGAGTACTTTTATATTTCTTTAGTTGATCCGTAGAGTATCGGGACTTGCGTGTTCCAGTACGAACACCTGCGTGTGCGCACACGCTCAAGCATGGGCTCGGGCTCGGGCTTGGGCATGTGAGTCATTATGGCTGTAGAGGCGCTAGTGGTGCACTTTACACTTCGCACGTGCGCATCGTGTCGCTCATTCGCGACCTTACGTGAACCATGCGATAGGGAATATAGGTCAGGTGGCTAGAATGAGCAAGTGGTTTGAACGAGACTTGTGTAGATTTTATAAAAGGAAGAAACTAGCCATTGGAGTGAGGTGTAACTCTTCATGTAACATAAATTCGGACCATATAGAAACTGTTGCATGTGGCTAGCCCGATAACCATAAAATGGCTAGCCGGTAAGTCTAAATAGGTAGCATGCAACAACAATTATCCCACACGCATAACGATCAGAAATTGCCAATAATGGCTATTTTCTCACCAATAGCTATAAAACGGTCGCATTGGTTTATAGCCCTGGACCAAAAAAGTCAGCAACCCTAGCCTATATAAATAGTGCCTGGATGGTTCAACATACCATCACCAACACTCGAACCATACTCACTGACAAACCATAAAATAAGAGCAACGATGTACTCTGATCAGTCAGCAAGGTTCATATGAACCTTAGCCAAAAGACCTTAAGAAACAGACCAATGCAGTGGTCTAAAATTTTCTATTTCTGTTTCTGAATATGTAGTTTTTTCTTTTTATTTATCTGTAACGCCCCGGAAAATCGGGTGTCATGCATATGCTCGACTCCCGAGTTCCCGAGTGTCACTTATCATGCATTTATGGTTTTTATGATTAATCAAATTTAACATCGCAATTTGGAATTACCTGAAGCATGAAGCACAATCGCACCAGTCTACTGAAATGAAGGAAATCTCACAAATATAGAGGTCTAAAAATAATAAAGGGTCGCCCAAGGCGTTGCCCAACAGGATTATAAAAGAAGGCTATATCCAAAAGACTAAAGCGGAGCCCGCGGCTCAGTAAATCCAAATTCAGCTCGATCAAGCCGATGGAGAGCCGCCCATCAGCTGAAAGTAGGAGAGCTCGTCCTCCTCGCCCAAGCTCACCTCGCTAGGCTCCTCATGCCCTGAGTCACATGCATCTATGAATGGGTTTGGTGGTGTTTTAAAACACCGTCCCAGAGTGGGAGTGAGTGATCAACTCAGTGTGAACTATCGGTCTCAAGTAACAACAGGCATCAATTGTAATATGAACTTAATGAAAAGCAGACAATCATCAACACCTAATAACTCTTATTTAAAATGCATGCATGCGGAATGATATGATGCATGCTCTCGCCACAACACTCCTTCAAGCGACTCCGTCTAACGATCGCATATGACAGCACTCCCTCAGAGCGACCTCGACTTCCGAGTCGCCACCCTAACTAATGCGTGCAATGCGATCGTGTTAGCCGAGTTATTAATTAAGTTCATTCATCCAGCAGGTTGGGGATTCTGATTCACCCTACGTATCACTGCCCTAATCTAGTTGAGAGGCCAAGACCCCATCAACGCGTGAGGCCGAGACCTCGCGGTCCGTGATCCCGTCGGGTTCCTCATCCCCGACATTAAGCACATGAGGAGTGCCGAAAGGAAGGGATCGCTCGCGGTCACTACGGGGAGGCGCGGTACCCCAACGTAGGCCGACAGCTCGGACATAGTGTCCTATTCCACCATGCCCGGCTCACGAGGCTGTGGACTAGTTTCAAGTGGATTTTTGATGGGCTACAACGGTTGTAGGGTGGTTTAGGTTCCATACATATGTGAGCAAACAGGGTTATCATACAGGGTTGATCAGTCAGTAGGCTAGACCGCATGAGTCAGCGAGCATGAGACGAGTGACCTCGGGCACAAGAGACCTATGTAGTCGAACTACAGCCACCTGAATACGCCTGCCCAAATTCATGAGTTTAGCCTCAAGACGGTCCTACCGACAGGGCCGCCTTCGTTCTCCTTGTATTTCTGACCAACCAAGGAGTTTGGATGGTGATTCATAACATGTCAACTAACAAGGTTATCATTTAGCATATGCAATATCACACATTTATATTTTTCAATATAGAACTCATAATTCCTACCAAGCAAAGCTACAATGTGTAAAATTCAAGTGCATGTGTGTTTGTGGGTTGATGAGGAAGTTAAGCACTTCCTACATCTTATAGAGCCAAATTGCACAAGGATTAGTAAGACATACATGCTACGGCAACATCATGTGAAGAAAACCAAACAAGATATAAACATGAGATCATCAATTCATATCAAATCATGTGAGAGATAAGAACAACATCATATGAGGAAATCAACATGACATACAATTCCATACAATTTCAACAACCCAACAATTCCTAGAAATTTCTCTAAACTCTCCAAAGGCATCATTCAAACATACAAAATCATTAAACTCATACTACAATTAGTGCTAGGCCACCTAAGAACAATAGTCCGCACCTTCGAATTTGTTGAAGACTTGGGAATGACGTAGGAGATGTGGATCTTGGTGTAGAACGGCCGGAATCCTAGGGGCAACCATCACATGTTAGATTCCCATGCAAATCCCCTTTATTACAAGGGTTTCAAGGAAATTTGGTGATAGATCTTACCTAGATGTCCAACGGGACGAAAGAGCGGCTGTAGATGAGGGATCCTTCTTGGAGAAGGTGTAGGAGGTTGTGGGTTTGATCCTCTTGGGCCCCACCTTGATTGAGAGTCCACCTTGCTCACCTTCACCCTTTCTTCTTTCCCCATTTTCTCTCTTCTCTCTTTCTCTTCTTTAGGGCAAAATTCGTATGGGGAGAGGGGGGTGTCCAAATAGGACCTTTTATAATGCCAATTTTTGTGCAAATGGCCCCAAGGGCTAGGTTTTTACTATACTAGACCTATGGGAGGGTCTTTCAAGCTTTAAGGCCCACTAAAGGGTGTAGGAGTCGATACCCACCATTGGATAGTTGGCCCTAGTAATGATCTACGTACGGATATGATCAGCCCGCCATTTGGATGCGTCAATCGACGGATATGATTAGAAGTCTATTCAACGGTCACCGATAATCGATCAGGGCCGCGGCTATACGGATATGAGAAAGGAAATATCCTTATTCGATGTGTGAAGTTTGGTCACAAACCGACGGCCCGAAATCCTCAACTTTGCATAAGAGTGGACGACTTAAATCACTTAAGTTTCCACAATTTCCCAAACTAGCCTTCTAGAGCTCCCTATTGAAGTTGGGGTGGCCCTATCACCCCTCCGGCCACCAAATTCGGGGTGTAGGTGTCTTATGGCTCAATTAGGGCCCATGTAAAATTTGGGGACAAACGGATGAATGGATATAGGGTCTGAGTAAGCGATTTTGTCCCTTAAGTGGCCCTACGAGGGCCATTTTGGTGATTGAAGCAGTTCTGACGGCCCTCTGGCCATGAAACTTATAGGATTGGGTCTCCATGGCCCGATGAGGGGCCACGCAAAATTTGGGGACGATCGGATATGGGGTTTGGTTGTACGGGTCCGATTCGCGATCAACGGTCATCGTGCCACGATCGGGGCTTAGATTTGGTGGACGGGCGTAAAAAAATAAATCGAACCTTGACCGTAAATTTGTAAGAAATCCGACGGCTGGAACACCTGGTATCTCGATTTTATTTGTAAGTGCCAGATTCCAATCTGACATTGGTGGGGCGCATTGGGCAAGCGCCAGATGGTACTTTTGGGTGTCCATTGGGTCTGCAGTCTGCGATGGACCACGAGCCCAGTGAGATCTATGATTTCCTAAATTTTTAGATTTTTCTGACCTTCATCGGTCGGTGGGCGGCCCACACGGGCCGTCTTTAAGTGTAAATAGCCATCTAGCTTGGCGGCCCGCACTAGGCCCTATTACGGCCTGTTTGGTCTATTAAATTGGGTTAATCTTTGATTAATTAACTCGTGTATGAGCTAACGTTGAGTACTAATGGTCAGTATGTGATAACATAAGTTAATTAAAAAAAAAATTCAAGGATTTTTTGGAAATCCAAAACAGTGAAAATCCGGGATGTTACATTATCTGCCAGAAAAATTGTATACAGAGTTCCATTCGCGGTTCTTCGTATTTGCTAAACGCAGATCCACAGCCAGGCTCGTCATATCCTTGAAGCTGTTTGACTGAAACTTATCAGCATTCTCAATCTTTTTTAGAATTGGTGAATAACGCTTTAAGGACAATGTAATCACACGTGTTTCAGTCTGTCCTTATATTTTCAGTTTAATTATTTTACAGAAATTGTAAATTTAATAATTTTTGATTACACATAAAAGAGTGGGAGGTGTTGTTTAATACCCTTGTAGAATAGGACTCACTGAATGAATGGTTTGGATCTTAATCTTTCCCCCACTTATTATTATTATTATTGGTCTGTGCAAATGATCGCTCGCATAATAAAGATCATGGGGAGGAAACTCGGATGGTCCATTAATTAGACAGGCTAAAACATTGAAATTAATAGACAATTGATGGTTCAGATCAATTTCCATGTGTGACCTACCTAATGAGTGAATTGTTCTAATTTTACTCGAGACGATCTTCATGGTATGTTCCAGGATATCGACAACTCAAATTTTCATCTGAAGGAGCTACATTAGCAGAAAATGATCCAGACTATTGGTTTCCTAGGGCTAGGTTGATTATCCTCAAAGGTTACTTTGATAATGTACTTCTAACTTTTCAACTGGTGGCATGAAAATAGATGGTAATTGTTGTACTCTATTTTTTATCATTCCTGGGACAACCAATTAAGAAGTGACATGTGTCATTGTACACGAAGTATAGAGTACGTCTAAGATCTTTGACAATAGTTCGAGTGTGTGTTGCGGAATTACAACTGGTGCTACTTAGAGTGCTACACGTCATCAATAGATGGAGCGTGGTTGAGAAGCTTAAATATACGACGTGATTGAGTGAAAAGTAGTGCGGAGGCGGTTTTCAGGGCATGTGTCCAAGAAGAGTTTGGAAGGCCAGAGTGGTGCCGAAGCGATTGCTATCATTAATTGAATGTGGAGAGGAAGCATCGAGACGACTACCGCAAGGAGATTTATAAATAGGAAATGATTTCAACAAAGCAAAGCGTCTCATACCAACCCAATTAAACAAAACAAATCTATCTTTCAATTATCCTTTATGTTCTTTAGCATAACTAGTCATTTATGTTCCTTAGAGTAACCAATATCCTTATCTTACATTAGGAGTAACAATAATCCAATAGTTGTAATCTAAGTCTACACTCATACGTAGGATAAATTTCCATTGCAATATAAGTGGTTCCTCTTTTAGAAAGGCACTTTTGCAGTTACTCCCTACAGTAGAGTGTTTCCTTTTGTATTTAAAAGTTTTTTTTGGTATGAAAGTCAAGGTGCAACTCATTTTCGAAGGGTGAACCCAACTTTCCAATAATCGCTTGATTATTTTAAACAATATCTTGTGAGTGGTTGAATAGGCAACCGGTCTTTTCAGATCTTGGTCATACATTGTCAAATTTGACATATCTACCTATCTTGGAGCTTGGGGTCAAAGTTGTTTGGTTGGAATCAAGCAGCACAGTCAATTTTGACATACCCGCAAATATTACACATGACCGATGTTGTATTTTAAAATATTTTTTTTTAAAAAAATTCAAAGTTTTCAGTTCATGTTTGTTTTTTAAAATGTTTTGTTTTTAGTGTCTTTTTTTTTTAATCCCATATCGAAAATGACCAAGGAAAAACTAAGTATATAAGAGATGAGTTTTGCATGGGGCTTGAGCCCATTCTTAGGGGACCATATGAATTTGGTCCAATGGGAGCTATGCCATTGACCACACACGCACGTGTGGGCCGTGGCCATCTGCGCGTGCCAGGCGAGGCCGGGTCTATGTTTGGGTCTATGTGAGGACTGAGAGTACACTCACACTAACGGACATAACACATTTGAAATAGTGTTTTAATTACATAATCGTGGTCTATATATAAACCTACTCATTTTCTGAATTAGTACATTAAAAACCAATAATTTCTCTATGTTCATTAAAATAAGTTTCTGGTTCAAGCGTGGCTTGTATAACAAATATACTATTAGAATTAGATCATAGTCGTTGTATCTTGAAGGCCAATTATGCAATATTCCTATTACACTTGGGACACGATTCAAGGAAGGCAGATTTGATTACAAGCTGAATGACCCAATCACACATCGACTCAAACAAATAAGTTATCTTTTCTTATTTTCTTATTATTATTATTATTTTTTTTCTAAATATTATCTACCATTTTCAGCATATTATTTTCGACAACCAAATCCTGGATCCAAGGGAGCAACACTAATATTGTTCCAAAAGAAATACATGAATGGTCCACCTTTATAGGTGCTAGAAAAGGCTCTGTCAGTCCTGCCATGATGTATGTGTTTTACCCACGTTGTTCATCCAATTTTCAGCTTATACCGCGGCATGAGCCCAAGAATAGGCCGATCCAAAGCTTAGGTGGACCACACCATAGGAAACAGCAGCTGTTGAACGCCCAACATTAAAAACTTCCTAAAGCCCACTGTAATGTTTATTTGCCATCCTGCCTGTTGGTTAAGTCATATAGTCACCGATGAAGGGAAAACATGAATATAAGCCTGATCCAAAACTTTTGTAGCACGTAAGAAGTTTTAATGGTGGGAGTTCAATCACCGCCCTTTCCCATGGTGTGGTCCACGTTGTATTTGGATCTATCTCATTTTTAGGTTGCTGCCCTAAAATGTAATGAAAAAAAAAAATTGAATGAACGGTGTGGATAAAACACATACATCACGGTGGGGCCTACAGAGCTCTTCCGGCACAGACATGGTATCGAGGGATCACTACCGAGTACCGAATCCGAGTCCTTGGATGAGGGCATCCACACAGTTGGGTCCACAATGTGGATGGTTTGGATGTTCTACTCGTGTGCCAAATGGGACACACGCTTAGGATGATTGGCAAACCTCCAGAAAGAAGTGGGCCATCCTCACGATATAAACGGTGTGCTTGCCGTAACAAAAGGTTGACACTCAATGGAAGCCACTTCACGTGTGTCACGTTGTCCTTTCTTATGTCTGTAATGATCTGTCTCATGTCTGGCTTGGGCCCACTTTGACCAACAGCTGAATGGATAGAATTATGGGAAACGGATTGGCTACTCATAGAATTGTTGGCCCCACTGTTATGTATGTGTTTCATTAATGCTATCCATCTATTTTTATAGATCATTTTATGGTATGAGACCAAAAATGAGATATATCCCAATCTCTAGTGGACCACATTACAGGAATCAGTGTTGAATGAAAGTTGACCATTAAAAACTTTTTGGGGACATAAAAGTTTTGGATCAAGCTGATCTTTGTTTTTTCCCTTTATCTGGGCCTGTATGACCTAATCAACAGATTGGAAGTCTAATAAACAGTACAGTGGGCCTTAGGAGGATTTTAATGGTGGATATCCAATCACTATTGTTTTCCTGTGGTGTGGTTCACCTGAGATTTATATGCCTCTCATTTTTGGGATCAAGCCCTCAAATGATCTCTAAAAATGGATGAAACACATACACCATGGTGGGGCCCACAGACCACCAACCATCAGCCAAGGGGCTGGTGGCAGTGGAAGTAGCCAATTCGTTTCCTGAATCATGCTGTTGATGAGATCCATGGATGGGAACTTATAATCCATTGGATCATTCAACCACTGGCCCATCGGTAGGAAAATTCGGATTTTCTGTGCATGTCCTTAGCTGAGGATCATACAATTCCTCTGGCATGAAACACGTTGATGTGGGAAAGCGCGTAGCGTGGCCGGAGTTTTTGTGGAGCGTACTACTTCGTGTGCATGAGATCCACGACGTCCATCAGATGTTCTACCTTGGTCCCGAACATCCACTCCGTCCATCAGGTTCAATCTTAGATTCCATGCCATAGGGAAAAATATCAGCTAAATATACAACTCAGGTGGGATACACCAAAGGGAATGATGGGGATGCTATACCAACCATGAATTTTTATGTGGGGCCACCATGGTGTGTATCTTTTATTAAATACGTTAATCAGGTACAAATCGCCAGGATGAAGTCATGCAAAAAACAGGCTGATCTAAAACTCACGTGGGCCTGACTACATGAACTCTTGAGGTTTTAAGAGAAATTTTACATTTTCACCATTGGTGTGGCCCATCAGAGTTTCGTATGGGGATGATATTTTGAATGTACAGTTTAAGTAAGGGTTCTCACCTGATGGATGGAGTGGATTTTACATGTACAACATGGTGGTTCCCACAGAGCTTGGATTGTAGACGATCCTGGTTCCCTAATTAACCGTCCTAAGATATTATCATAAAAGTATTTTGAGTGGTCCACCCAACGAAAGACGTCTAAAATCAGACTGAATGGTTCTAACGTGATCAGTGGACATTTGAATTTTAACTCAGGCATTTGACTACTTTCCATTTTAACCGTTCAATAGATCCATCAGTCGGGGCAAGAATTTTAGGTTTTAAAAAAAATTTAAAAAAAAAAATCCCACGTGTATCACATGAGTTGGACGGTTGGTACATCTTGAGCTGTATATATGTCACGTGGACAATCTCGGACTGCTATCAATGTCTTTTTTTTTCCCCCTCATATTTACACATTGATGTGTGGGCCCACAACCCTTTTGTCTCTTACTACTGAAGGTTCCCTCTCCTTGGTTGTATTAGATACTGAGTTTTTTCATGGTTTCACGATTTTCAGATGGTGTGGTCCACTTGAGTTGCAGATACTTCTCATTTTCTTGCATATCTTATAACTTAGGGGGATCTACTAAATGCACGGTGTGGATGTCCATCACAAATCATCATGGAGCCCACAGAGCTCGTTCTCATGGGAATGGTGCTATGAGCTTGAAGCCCACACACACGTAATCTTCAAATGGGAACATACACATCCACTATGCCGACTGCCGAGCTTATCACAAATGCGAGCGGATTAGCTGTTACCAGGTATCACTTTAGTGGGTGTTACCCTAACCGTGTGGGGCTCACCTTGATGTATTTTCTTTATATCTACGCCGTTCATATATTTTTTCATCTCATTTTAGGAAAATATCCCAAACCTTAAGAAGATCCAACTCTCATGTGCACCACACTATCAGAGACTATGTTGAATGATTAAAAACCTTTTACGGGCCACAAAAGTTTTGGATTAACCTCATTTTTGTATTTTTCCTTTATCCAGGTCTGCTTGATGTTGTCAACAGGTTGGATGACAAATAAACATTACAATGGGTCCTTTGGAATTTTTAATGGTGAGTCACTCAATCATCACAGTTTCCCGTGGTGTGGTCCACTTTATATTTGGATCTAATTAGTTTTTGAGACCACATCCTAAAATGGGTTGTAGAAATGGATGGATGGTATGGATATACAATACATCGTCAAGGTGGGCCCAAGGTAGTAACATTTAATCCTCTCCCATTACAAATAACTAATAAATTAAACATGAAGATATCTGTCAATTGATGGTGATATGATGATTTTTATGGAGGCAATTTTCTGTCCAGCTAAATAACAATCTGGCTTTATATAGTTTGTGCGTTTGTGTATAAAATCTGAGCCATTATCAAGTGGGGCCACCGTGAATATGCCAGCTGGATGAATGGTCTGGATTCTTCACACGTGCAAAATCGTCTCTGTTGTCTTCGTTGCCCATTTGGTCCCCGTTATTTCCATGGTGTTGGGCACGGGATCCACTGAGGTCGGTGATCCCTATCTGTGGGGCCCACTTTGATGCATTTTACTTAAATCCACACCGTCCATATATTTTGAAAGATCATTTTAGGGCATGATACAAGAAATGAAGCAGATGTAAATCTTATGTAGACCACACGACGGGAAAAAGTCATTATTGAATCCCTACCATTAAAGCTTCATGGGGGGTACCGAAATGTTTATTTTCCATCCAACCTGTTGATAAGGTCACAAAGGCCTAGATGAAGAGACCACACAAATATCAGCTTATCTCAATCTCCACATGGGTTGTTTTGCCAAAAGCCTTTTGTACAAGCTAGATTACAGTTACATGGGTTGTTTTGCCAGGGCCCCATGTAACTGTAAGCTCTGTGGAGCCCACTGTGATGTCTAATACATGAGTAAAAAAATGATGCATGTCCAAATCTCAAGGGAGCCACACCATAAGAATCTATGGAGAAGGAAATTACCACCATTGAAACTTTATTGGGCCCATGAGAATGCTTATATGCCATCCAACCCATTCATAAGTTGATTACCAATGGGATAAGGAAAAAACACAAATATCAGCCTGATCTAAAACTCCTGTGGCTACATCAGGGTTTTAAGGGTGGGGATTCAATCCCCACCATTTCATGTGTTAAAGCCACTTTAGTATTGAATCTATATGATTTTTGTGATCACATCATAATGGGCTATTTAGATAGGAGTAAATGAAGATAAATGTCATTTAAAGTGTGTTTAGTTGAAATGCACTTAATCCAAAATCTTTCATTTAGAAAATTGTATTTTGAGGGCATTGGGACTCTCTCGTGCATTCACAGGATTTAGATTTGATTAACTAAATCGGCTTTCATATCTGGCTTAGTATATTGATGTAATATTTGATAAAATGATTATAATAAGCTTATTAAAATATATACTTTTGCCAAAAAAGAGAAAATTGTGAGCCTTCAATGGGCCACAAATGCAAGGGGTCATAAACAAGCAACTCACATATAATTTCTAAGCATCCATTTAAATGTCTAATATTTGAATGGTTTAGATCATTCTATATATTGATGTTATTTTAGTATTGCAGTTGCTAATTGGATTGTTTTAGTTATCGTTAGTGTAACATGTGTCATGTGGATTAGTAGCCTTAAGACACCTATGTTATATGTGCAACTCTTTTACCTTAAAAAGGAGGCAAAAAAGACACTTCCTTTGCAATTACACCGAAATCTTAACATTTTGCTAAGACTTCAAAATAGTAGATTTGAAATACATTTGATTCCATTTACTTGCAAATCTAAGATTGCCAAATGTAAAAAAACAACTATTTAAACTTGAAATACACTCATTTACCACCAAATTTAGGGTGCCAATTGGGGTGTAAATGAGGTGAAATACCTTTTTGGGCTCTCTCGGAGAGTTGCACGAGTAAACAAAGGTGCTACTATTTACACTCATTTTCAGTGCCTCGAAGTAGTCCAATGGAAAACTGTCACATGGTGACACTATGTGTTTGGCACAAGCATAAGTCATACTCACATTCAAAGAGATCTTCGGTTGATCTTCCTTCGACGTTATGCATTCTTTATTAATGTGATGACACAATTTCTTAAAGGGATGAATCGCCTCATGCCACATGATTACGTTTATCATGCCTAATTAATGAGGCAGCGTACCTGGCACAACTATGAAAAGACCCATCAAGAGAACAGGTCTAATCAAGTATTTGTCAATGATATTTTCAGTGAGACTCTCACAGTCCTTCCAAAACAAGAGATCTACTCAGAGACGTTCATAGTGCCAGTAGTGCTTGAGAAGGCTCTGAATATTAGGAGATCAAACTAATGTCTAAGCCAATCCGAGCTTGGTTTGGATCGAAGTCAGGAGAGACAAACACATCAGCTAGATCAAGTTCTATCTCTGTACATCAATTGGAATTAAGAGAATGGGGGGAACTAGATCTGACCTAGTCCAATAACAGATCGATATTAGGTATCAAGTTCCACCTCACTCGAAACCATCACCTTATGGATGGTTAAATGCATGAGGTGGTTTGATCGAGACCGCCCAACACTTTGAAGTGGAGGAGGTGGGCCCCCAGATGAGTGGTCCAAATCTTAGCTTGGTTGTTTTCATCAGAGAAATTTTGATGGTTCCAGTCTTGATTTTTAGTGGGTCACAAACATTTCTCCGAAGTATTGGTTAGGAGATGAAAATCCATGAAGCCAGTAAATGTGGATCTAGCTGGAGTCATTTCTTCCCAATGCAAGTCAGCAGTTCCGGATCAATAAAGGAGATTCCCATATTTAAAACTTCAACGTGAGTGCAAAGGATTCAGAAGCAACAAGAAAATCAAGTGATGGGTTTCACCGCCTCAACAAGCTATAAAAGGAGCACATGAAGAAGAGCTTGATGCCCGACATCAAAAGCATCTATCTACTTTTCATTTATCTTAGTTTATCCTAACCTACTTCTAGTATAGATAACTATTATATAATGGCTCCTGCTATATTACCTTAGGAGTATAGTAAATATCCTCAACCTTAAGTTGTAAGATCATGATCAATTGACTTTCGATTTGGTTGATCATATCTTGCAAACCTCCCGCCTTGATCATCTGTGCCGATAGATGTATTAGGTATTTATTTTTCTATTTTTGTTTATTTCTCTAGTTGATTGTCGCTCTATCAATTGCAATTGACCATACATTTTAAATATCAATAAAGTCGGTATTGTTTGCCTTATTTTGTTTATCTGTATATTTTTGTTCATTCGAGAAGCATACAACCTTGAAAGCTGGTAAAAGAAAAAGTCCTTAATTCCATAGACTTATGTCTATTGTCACAAGGCTAAAAGAACTCATTCGTATGTGCTAACTTGTTATTAGATGACTTAAATTTGTACATGCAACATGAGTTTGATCGATTGACCACCCTGGTCGATCAATCAAGTGAACTTCAAATTATACAGATTGGTCTTTGGACAATTTTGAACGGTATCAATTGAATAAATTGTCAAGTCAATCGATCGAGAATTTTAGAAAATATTTATAAACTCTCTGGACAGTTTTGAGTATGTTCGATCGCTCGAACATGCTGGCTCAATCGATGAGGATTACTCGATTAATGTCGATCGATGGCGTGTGCAATTTTGTATAATTGCATTGTTTATTTCTTATTTCGGGTGCTACAATATATATATATATATATATATATATATATATATATATATATATATATATATATGAAGGTGTAATGCAGGATTAAGGCATTCTAAGTGATTATAATCGAGGCTGAAAGGTTTTTAGGTTTTTGAGATGAGAAAATAGAGGTTTTTGACATGGTAAATTCTTTTATTCTCTCGTAATTTGTTTATTATAGTGATAATTTGTTGTTGCTTGTGCTATAGTTTTTTCTCGCGAGAGTTTTTCCACTCACATGATGCAGGGAACCAATGATTCAATCAAAACCTTCAAGTTGAGTAGACTCTAGCATGCTCACATATCTTACACTCACATGAACGACCAATCCAGGCCCTCACTCACCCCTGTGGCCTTATCTGATTGAATTGACAACAAAAACTGCTAAGCACATGTCCACCATACATGTGAGGACATTGTTAATACTTTAAAAAAAATCCAATTGTTAGTTACATAACTAAAATAATACCAATAGAACGATCCAAACTATTCAAAAGTTGGTCATCTAAATAAATGGTTAAAAAAACATTAGCGAGTTGCTTGTCCGTAATTTTGATGTTTATAGTTGACCCAAGACTCAAAATTTCCTTATTTCTAATAAAAATATATATTATAATGGGCTTATTACAATCATTATGTTAAATATCACACATGTAAATTATTTGGGACAATAAAGTTGATTTAGGATGTCACTGATATTCTTATGAGTATGTTAAATTTTTTTTTTTAATGCATTGTAATTCTTCTCATTTACTCCCATCCAAATAGAGTATTTGAATTTCAAATGCATTTTATTTACTGTGGTCCAAACAAAACCAAGTTATTTTCTCTCCATTTATTTATCATTTCTCATTTACCTCTCTGTTTACAAGGTGGCTGGCAATGTAGATGGACCGGGTGGATATAACAAAGACATCCTTGTGGGTCCATAGAACTATGGGTTACAGGGAATTCTGTTCGAGAAGCAGCATCTGTGTTTTTCAAGGCCTATGGCCCACCCAACGTTCTTTTTGGACCGCACATTACAGCTCACGCCCAGCTTAGAGAACCTGTTGATGGATGGAGTCCACAAAGCTACAAATTCAAATAACCAAATCGTCCATCACCACACCACCACCGTGGATGGTTTATACCTAAGTCATGCTGATCGATGATCCTAACCATCTGATTTATTGCATTTAAATGGGCGACTGGAAACAAAGCTAATCAACGGTCATAATTCAACTGGAAGGATTCATGGATTGAAGTGTACAATCGTCACTAGTTTTGGACCATGGATCATCCACGGTGGCCCTGATCAGATGGAGCGTTCTGATCATCGGAACATGGCCAACCATGAGTGGCAAACTCACGTAGAGCTGCTATCTCTTGTTTGCCCATACAGCAAACTGTATACGGTAAAGATGTTCCTCACCGGATACGTGACACGTGGCAGGGATCTTGACTTACTATAGACCGTCCATCTCATGAGTCCTTGACAGATAAGATGAAGTGCGGGTATTCCTGGATTGCATATCTACGTAGCATGTGTAAGCCAGCACGTGCGGTACAGGAGTCTTCATGCATCCAACAGCCCAGGTTATCTGCTGGATCCATTGCAAGTAAAGATAAGCTGCAGTGATTGCATGTGACATTTTATTCTTTTATTCCACCCCTTTTGTAGAAAGATGAGGAGCTCCACATTTGCTGAATACCTATCTGCTGAATGCATGGGTGCGGATTGGGTACTATCCCTATCAGGAAATAGCTAGAGATGGACAGTCCTGTCAGGTACTCTTTGAGGTCACTGTGATATGTGTTTTGTCTAAGCCGTCCAATCGATTTTGGAAGATCATTTTAGGGTATGAACCTAAAAAGGAGGCAGCTCGATGGTCCGAGTGGACCACACCATAGGAAGCCTACCTTGATCTTTATTTGCCATCCAACTCATTCATAAGGTCACATAGACTAGCGAAGGGAAAACATAAATATCATCTTGATCCAAAACTTATGTGGCCTTCAAGAGGTTTTCAATGATAGACATTTTAGATATGCTTCATTTTTGGGCTCATCGCCTAAAATAAAATTAAAATGGACTGATGGCGTAGATAAAATACATACATCACGGTGAGCCCCATAAAACTCCTGACAGGACTTTGGGGTAGTACCCAATCTCGGCCTTCAAACCATGCCCAGCAAAAAGAAACATGCATGACCAAAGTCCTTAGGGGACGTTTGGATATAGGTAAATAGAGGCAAGTGGGGAAATTAGAAGTAAATTTAGGTAAATGGTATTTGAGGGATGGAAGTAAATGCATGTAAATGAAATAAATTTTGAATAATGAAATCTCTCTATTAAGGATGATTTGAAATTAAATAGGTTGAAATGTCTTTTTGAACTCTATTGGAGAGTTAGTACTAGTAAACAAAGGTGGTGCTACGCACATGTCCAATAAAGCATGCTGATGATACAAATCATTTAAAGGTTGGTCATCTAAATGAACAATTATAAGCGTTGACAAATTGTTTGTTTGTGATCCTTGCATTGTGAGCCGCATGGGTTTTTCATTTTTTTGTTTTTATTAAAATATATATTTCAATAGGCTTATTACAATCATATGTTAAATATCACGTATGTATACTAATTTAATATGTTAAAGTTGATCATTTAGAATATCATATAAAATTTTGTGAATATATTAAAAATTCGAATGCATTTGAATTCTCCCATTTGCTCTTATCTAAATAAAATATTTAGATATCAATTGCATTTCATTTACTCATGTTCAAACCCAGCTGAGTTATTACCATTGTTTGATTGTACATGAGTAGGATTGAGCACGCATGCCGGCTCAGCAAACCTCAGAAAAATGCCAAAGCATTCCCGTAGGAAAGATTGTTCCACTCGCCACACAAATTCCCACGTGGCACAACGCTACAAGATCTGGGCCGTTTGAAAGATGGACCGATCTGGGCTCTAGTTTAAAGCACTGGGCCTCAGGGCTCGAACCCTTCCCATTGCAGGCTAAACCCAAACGAGCCCTACAGTTCATTAATAACTAGGGTGGCTA
Organism: Magnolia officinalis; assembly: GCA_021015155.1. NCBI lineage: Eukaryota > Viridiplantae > Streptophyta > Magnoliopsida > Magnoliales > Magnoliaceae > Magnolia > Magnolia officinalis. The sequence continues at coordinate 54,679 of JAJHSJ010000330.1, forward strand.
ACCGCTAGCTTGTCCCGGCTCAGACCCAGTCGGCCTACTTAGGCTGGGTTTGGACAGAGTCTTGAGGCCGTGGTTAGACCAGGCCCAATAATAATTGCAGCTGTGTTTATTGCTTTGCATCTGCCTTATGTTGGGGGCCTTCGTGATTAATCCCATCCATGATTTAGGTGGGCCACACCAAGTGAAACAATTTAGACGGTTGGCGTCCCCTGCACCATTGTTTCCACACGTGTGGTCCACCTGAATGATGGATGTGGCTGATTTTTGGGACTTGGGCCTAACATGGACTGGGCAGTTTGGGTGCTACCCACACCAAGACCTTGAGCTATAAATAGTCTAGATCAATTTTTGGGACTTGGGCCTAACATGGACTGGGCAGTTTGGGTGCTACCCACACCAAGACCTTGAGCTAATAAATAGTCTAGATCAATGGTTTGAACTGTCCACAAAAACGAAAAAGAAAAAAGAAGACTACTATAGGAGTACTGTAAGGGGCATTTGGATGCCAATGTGTAAAGTGTTTCAGCTGCAATCGGTTTATGTACCATAACATTTGGCTTTTAAGTGGTAATATATTCAGATGGTGTGTTTGGCTAGCCTGTAAAGTGTTTACAATAAATAAAGTATGTATTTATATCAAAGAGCTTGAGTGGTGAATCTTTCAAAATCTACAAAACTCACATAAGAAAAACTTAATTTTTTAAAGCCCCGGCATTATAGCATGCACACACTAAACTGATTGGATGTCTTTCGCCCATCACAATGGGCCTCAAAAGTAATCTAGAAGTTTTTAATCGGTGGATGTCTCATATTCCTTCCTTGGTGTGGTCTATTTGATAATGGATTAACTGTTTTTTTAGAGCCACGGGAGAGCATCAAGGGAAGTACATGATGGATAGATTGGATGTACCATACGCATTATGGTGGGCCCCACATATCATGAGTGTATATTAACCATTGTATTCTAACATGGATTATAAGATGGTGTATGAGGTCAGGAAAGGGAGAAGAAAATGTAAATAAAAAATTAGGAAGAACAATTTGGATACTATGCGAAGGACCCATCTCATTCCTATATATGATGTGGATTTGGAAGTTCACCTGCGGAGGATTGAATACCTGTTTCCACCGTAGAATCCTATCAACTTCAGCACTCATCTGCTCGAGGGATTCCAAGTAACTTCTGTGGGATTTGCTCATCTTTCCCAAATCCGTTGACGTGAGAAGGGGATGGTGTTGTGTGGGATTTGATTATCTTCCCTAAATCCATCTTTCGATTCAGTGAAAATGACCCATACCCTCATTAATTCCGACGTGGGATTGAGGGAATCCTTGCCCAGGCTCAGTTTATGAAGCCTCTCTCCCAAGCCATGCATATACATCCATCCAAACATAACCAATTTCCTATATTGGGATTAGGAAATCCCATCCTATCTAATTATATATATTCCCATGCACCAAATGCCCCCTTAGAGTTTTATGCACAATTATATATTTATATTTATTGGTGTGGTTCATGCTGGTTTTTATCAGCCATTCATATGTTGGTAAATAGATTGGCTGTCACCTGATTAATGGAGTGGATTTAACAAATACGAAATAATATTGGTGGCCTAAAAACTTAGGGCATTTAGGTGGTGAGTAAAATAGTTGTTGAAGATCCTAGAACAGGAATAGTCTGCATCACCTCTTTTAGGCAATGTTGTAAAACAACTAGTCTGTGTGGGACCCACCGTGTTATATATGAGAAATCCATTCCATCCATCTGGTGAGAATCCTTAAATTCACCGTACATACTAATCTGAGACAACGACTGTAACAGTGTAAAATTGTGCAGAAAACCTCTTAAATTCACACTGACTGTAGCCTGCTTGACTTTTGGATTATGTTGATTTTGGATGTTCCCTTCGTCCTTGTGACCTACACCTAATGACTGGGTTTGATGAAAGATACACACCACGGTGGTCCTACAATAGAAACTTATGGTTGGTGTCCTATCCCCATTGTTCACCATGGTGTGGCCCACCTAAGTTCTACATTTGTCTGATTTTTTTTTTTACCCAGAATCTATAATTTAGTGCCTCACCTGATGGATGGCGTGGATCTCAACCAAACATGGTAGGCAACATAGCCCCTCTATAACGCATGTTTCACACTGAGCCTAAAATCCACTCCGTCTATCAGATTCTACCCAGATGTTATGTCCTAAAGCAAGAAATCAACTACATCCACAGCTCATATGGGCCACACAAATGAAACAATGGGGATGGGAGCCCAATTATAAGTTTGTGTGTGGTCCACAATTAGGGCTGAAAGTCGGACGGGTTCAACCTGACCGACCCATGACCGACCTGACATATATTGGGTTGGGTTTGGGCAGGATGTATCGGGTTCAGTATCGGGCTTGGGCTATATAAATACCAACCCGATAAAACCTCAGGTCGCCCAACCCAACCTGAACTGGATCGATATATAAGTTCCTTATAAATTATATTTGAGTGCGGATGATATTTGTTGAAGGCATGAAAAATTCTAATGCTGTTGGGTTTCATTGGTCCACGTCATTTCTGTTGACTCAACCTAATAAGATACATGGGATTTATCTCCTGAATAGATTTGCTGCTGCACAACACAACTTTTAAAGTAGTTGTCCTATATTTTAGTGTTTGTTTAGAAAAGAAGAAATTCTTTAAAATAAATAACTATGTATATAATTAATAAAATGATAGGTACAAAAAATAAGACATATTAAATATAATAGACTAATGTAATAATGAAATATTAGCATATATCCACCGACCAACCTGACCCCAGCTCTCTTGGATTGAGAATTCCCAACCCGAGGTTAGGTTGGGTTAGGATTGAGGTAT
>JAJHSJ010002124.1:0-55250 GCA_021015155.1 Magnolia officinalis
TGGTCTGATTCTGACGGTCTGGTTGCTTAATACTGATGCGCAAGTGAAAGGTGTCAGATCACTATTCCAGATATTTATTTTGGAATGGGAATAGTGTTTTTCACACTCCCTCGCTCCGGATCGAAACGAATGGCCGTGGACATCGACTGGATCTGATTTTGAGATGATTGTCAAGCCCAGTGAGGCGGTCCTAGTTCCTTAGCTTCGTGTTAATCGGACTCCCGATGTGCGGTCTAGACCTAATACGAAGTTTCGTTTAATTCCCGAGAGCAGACGGGAAATGAGTTTGGTTCTAAACTTTAGGGAAACCTAGAGTCACTGATTTTACAAGTTTTGGGTCTTGCAGTCGTATTTAAAGCGATCCAACGGATTTCATGACTAACCGAGTTTATAGTTAGTTAACTTGTTAAATTCTAAAGGATTAATCTTACGTGATTTCTGGTCGAGGTGGTACTTAGGCCTTTGCAGTTTGTATATAAAGTGATCCAAGTTTACTACTTAGCTAGTTTAGTTAGTGTCTAGGGCAAAAGTGCTTTGAAAAATTGAAAGAAAAGGTAGTGAAGGGTGGGATTTGTGAAGAAAATGGTTCAAGACGGGATTTGAGGCTTTGAATTGAGTGTTGGAAAGTTAATCAGGTGTTAAGATTGACCAATGCCTAAGGATGTCTAATCCCAGGTTGGCAAAAATCCGGGATGTTACACAAACCCCCTATCAATTTATTCATAATAGTGTAGAAAGTTGTGCAAATAGTGACCATGGAAAAACCTTCATCTATCAAAATATGGACCTCACGCATAAAAAGAAAGACAAAGGATCGATGAGCAGCGAGTCATGCACGTCGAACCCCCTATTAATTATTCATGCAAACTTAGAAAGGTGCGTGGACGGTGATCATTAAAAGTCCTTCGTCTATCAAAATATGGACCCCCCACATGAAAATAAAGATAAATGATTGATGAGTAGCAAGTCATGTACATCGAACCCCCTATTAATTTACTCATGCTAATGTAAAAAATTGTGCAAATGGTGACCATAGAAAAACATCTATATATCAAAATATGAACCCCACACGTGAAAAGAGTGGCAAATTATTAACAAGGAGCGAGTCATGCACGTAGAACCCCCTATCAATTTATTCATGCTAACTTAGAAAGTTGCGTATATGGTGACCATTAAAAGACCTGCATCTATTGAAATGTAGACCCCCTACATGAAAAGAGAGGCATAAGATTGACAAGTAACAAGTCATACACGTCGAATCCCCTATCAATTTATTCATGCTATTATAGAAAGTGGTGCAAATGGTGACTATAGAAAAACCTCCATCTATTAAAATGTGGACCCCACGTCTTAAAAGAGTGGCAAAGGATTGACGAGTAGTGGGTCACGTCGAACCCCCTATCGATTTATTCATGCTAACTTAGAAAGTTGTGTAGATGGTTACCATTAAAAGACCTTCATCTATCAAAATGTGGACCCCCCACATGAAAAGAGAGGTAAAGAATTGACGAGTACCAAGTCATGCACATTGAATCTCTTATCAATTTATTCCTGCTAATGTAGAAAGTTGTGCAAATGGTGACCTTGAAAAAACCTCCGTCTATCAAAATGTGTACCCCACACCTGAAAAGAAAGGTAAAAGATCGATGAGGAGCGAGTCATGCACGTCGAACACCCTATTAATTTATTCATGCAAACTTAGAAAGCTGCGTAGATGGTGGCTATTAAAAGTCATTCGTCTATCAAAATGTGGACCCCCACATGAAATAGAGACAAAGGATTGACGAGTAGTAAGTCATGCACATCGAACCCCTTATCAGTTTACTTATGTTAGTGTAAAAAATTGCGCAAATGGTGACCATGGAAAAACCTCCATATATCAAAAAATGGACCCCACACGTGAAAAGAGTGGCAAAGGAATGACAAGGAACGAGTCATGCACGTATAACCCCCTATCAATTTATTCATGTTAACTTAGAAAGTTGTGTAGATGGTGACCATTAAAAGACCTTCATCTATTAAAATGTAGACTCCCCACATAAAAAGAGAGGCACATGATTGACGAGTAGCAAGTCATGCACGTCGAACACCCTATCAATTTATTCATGTTATTGTAGAAAGTGGTGCAAATGGTGACTACGAAAAACCTCCATCTATTAAAATGTGTACCCCACGTGTTAAAAGAGTAACAAATGATTGATGAGTAGTGAGTCATGTTGAACCTCTTATCAAATTCATGCTAACTTAGAAAGTTGTGTAGATCGTGACCACTAAAAGACCTTCATCTATTAAAATATGGATCTCTCACATGAAAAGATAGGTAAATGATTGACGGGTAGCAAGTCATGCAAGTCAAACCCCCTATTAATTTATTCATGCTAGTGTAGAAAGTTGTGCAAATAGTAACCATGGAAAAACCTCTATCTATCAAAATGTGGACCCCACGTGTGAAAAGAAAAGCAAAGGATCGATGAGGTGCGAGTCATGCACGTCGAACCCCCTATCAATTTATTCATGTAAACTTAGAAAGCTGCGTAGATTGTAACCATTAAAAGTCATTCATTTATCAAAATGTGGACTCCTCACATGAAAATAAAGGTAAAGGATTGACGAGTAGTAAGTCATGCACATCGAACCTCCTATCAATTTACTCATGCTAATGTAAAAAATTGTGCAAATGGTGACCATGGAAAAACCTCTATATATCAAAATATGGACCTCACACGTGAAAACAGTGGTAAATGATTGAAAAGGAGCGAGTCATGCACATAAAATCCCCTATCAATTTATTCATGCTAACTTAGAAAGTTGTGTAGATGGTAACCATTAAAAGACATTCATCTATCAAAATGTGGACCCCACACATAAAAAGAGAGGTACATGATTGACGTGTAGCAAGTCATGCACGTCGAATCCCCTATCAATTTATTCATGCTAGTGTAAAAAGTGGTGCAAATGGTGACTATGAAAAAACCTCCATCTATTAAAATGTGGACCCCACGTGTTAAATGAGTGGCAAATGATTGACGAGTAGTGAGTCACGTCGAACCCCTTATTAATTTATTCATGCTAACTTAGAAAGTTGTGTAGATGGTGACCATTAAAAGACCTTCATTTATTAAAATATGGACCCCCCACATGAAAAAAGGGGTAAATAATTGACAGGTAGCAAGTCATGCACGTCGAACCCCCTGTCAATTTATTCATGCTAATGTAGAAAGTTGTGCAAATAGTGACCATGCAAAAACCTCCATCTATCAAAATGTGGATCACATGGGTGAAAAGAAAGGCAAAAGATCGATGAGGAGCGAGTCATGCACGTCGAACCCCTTAGTAATTTATTCATGCAAACTTAGAAAGCTACGTGAACGGCGACCATTAAAAGTCATTCATCTCTTAAAATGTGGACTCTCCACATGAAAATAGAGGTAAATGACTGACGAGTAGTAAGTCATGCACATCGAACTCCCTATCAATTTACTCATGCTAATGTAAAAAATTGTGCAAATGGTGACCATGGAAAAACATTTGTATATTAAAATATGGATCTTACACGTGAAAAGAGTGGCACATGATTGACAAGGAGCGAGTCATGCACATAGAATCCCCTATCAATTTATTTATACTAACTTAGAAAGTTGAGTAGATAGTGACCATTAAAAGACCTTCATCTATCAAAATGTAAACCCCCTACATGAAAAGAGAGGCACAAGATTGACAAGTGGTAAGTCGTGCACGTCAAATCCCCTATCAATTTATTCATGCTAGTATAAAAAGTGGTGCAAATGGTGACTATGGAAAAACCACCATCTATTAAAATGTGGACCCCACGTGTTAAAAGAGTGACAAAGGATTGACGAGTAATGGGTCACGTCGAACCCCTTATCAATTTATTCATGTTAACTTAGAAAGTCGTGTAGATAGTTACCATTAAAAGACTTTTATCTATCAAAATATGTACCCCCACATGAAAAGAGAGGTAAATGATTGATGGGTAGCAAGTCATGCACGTCGAACCCCCTATTAATTTATTCATGCTAGTGTAGAAAGTTGTGCAAATAGTGACTATGAAAAAACCTTCATCTATCAAAATATGGACCCTACGCGTGAAAAGAAAGACAAAGGATCGACGAGGAGCGAGTCATGTACGTCGAACCCCATATTAATTTATTCATGCAAATTTAGAAAGCCGCGTGGATGGTGACCATTAAAAGTCCTTCATCTATCAAAATGTGGACCCCACACATGAAAGTAGAGGCAAATGATTGATGAGTAGTAAGTCATGTACATCGAACCCCCTATCAATTTACTCATGCTGATGTAAAAAAATTATGTAATTGGTGACAATGGAAAAGCCTTCATATATAAAAATGTGGACCCCACGAGTGAAAAGAGTGACAAAGGATTGACGAGGAGCGAGTCATGCATGTAGAACTCCCTATCAATTTATTCATGCTAAATTAGAAAGCTATGGTGACCATTAAAAGACCTTTATCTATCAAAATGTGGACCCACATGAAAAGAGAGGCACATGATTGATGATTAGCAAGTCATGCACATCGAACCCCTTATCAATTTATTCATAGTAGTGTAGAAAGTATGCAAATGGTGACCATGGAAAAAACTTCATCTATCAAAATGTGGACCCCACACGTGAAAAGAGAGGTAAATGATTGACGAGAAGCAAGTCATGTACGTCGAACCCCTTATTAATTTATTCATGCTAACTTAGAACGATATGTAGATGGTGACCATTAAAAGACCTTCATCTATCAAAATGTGGACCCCCTACATGAAAAAAAGAGGCAAATCATTACTGAGTAGCAAGTCATGTACGTTGAAGCCCCTGTTAATTTATTCATGCTAGTGTAGAAAATTGTGCAAATGGTGACCATGAAAAAACCTTCATCTATCAAATGTGGACCCAACACGTAAAAAGATAGGCAAATAATTGATGAGGAACGAGTCATGCATGTATAAACCCTATCAATTTATTCATGCTATATAACTTAGAAAGCTGTGTAAATGGTGACCATTAAAAGATATTCATCTATCAAAATGTGGAACCCCCACATGAAAAGATAGGCAAAGGATTGACGAGTAGCAGATCATGCATGTTGAACCCCATATCAATTTATATATGCTAGTGTAAAAAGTTGTGCAAATGGTAACCATGAAAAAACCTCTATCTATCAAAAAGTGGACTCCACACGTGAAAAGATAGTCAAAGGATTGACGAGTAACAAGTCATGCACATCGAATCTCCTATCAATTTATTCATGCTAGTGTAAAAAGTTGTGCAAATGGTGACCATGGAAAAACTTTCATCTATCAAAATGTGGACCCTACACTTGAAAAGAGAGGTAAAGGATTGACGAGGAGCGAGTCATGCACATTAAATCCCCTATCAATTCATTCATCCTAACTTAGAAAGATGTGTAGATGGTGTGTCACGCCTCGGCTTTGGAAACCTGAATTTGCTTGACTCAGTCACCCAGTTGAGCGTGTGACTTGATAATATTATACACAACTATAAAAATCATCACAAATAGTAAACTTAATTAATCATCATGCATCCAATCAAAAGTATCTATTATCTATTAGTTGATATCTATTACAAGTTCATACATCATTATTGAAAAGAAATAAATATAAAATGAAAAATTCTTTATTCTCGCAGCAAATCTTTGAGATCACACATATCAAAGTCATCATTACACACGCGGAGACTCCAATTCATTTCCTACTTGTAAATGGTTTTACAATCAACAAAATAAGCTAACAACCCATCATGTAGTTGTACGCATGATTCACAACATACACACGATACAAGTGCATATACAAGAATCTTAGTGCACCACATTACCACGTAAATAATTTCTTTAGTGAAAAACCAGGGCCATAGCTGCACACAACGTTCAACCAGCCAACACCCATCCGAACTAGATCTATACGAGCCCAACACGTGTATGAGTTTACTCACATCTTATGTGAATGTTGGCTTGAGGTATCTCATGTATCGTGTGTAACTCTATAGTCTGGCAATGAGTGACCACTCTAAAGATGACCAAACTTCTTCTCCAGCCTCGACCATATAATCAAGTCATCAGAATTTCCAATGGGCTTTAGTAATCGACCGAGATTTAATCAATCAAATTTTGGATCGGTCGATCGGGATCGTGATTTGTTTTAATTTTATGAGGTGCAGAGGGATCTTACTTTTTGACTCGCTTGGATTTTCAACAATTTTTGGATCAACAAGAGACATTTGCAAGGTGTGAATTCGGCAATCGTGGCTTCCATGGGATTTCTTATAATTTGGATATGCTATTTTGGGGTTAATCTATTAGGAATAGGACTACATAGTTATGGTTCATTCACATTAACATCTAATTGAAGAAACGGACTGAAATACATAGGAATCCCATCTATAACGAAAGTTTGTGCGAGTTTTTGAGAACCATTTAAATTACTACTTAATTTAAATGGTTCTCCTGGAGCTAACATAATATAACCCAATTGAGATATTGTAGAATAGGCTAAACTTCTCTTAATGTCTTTCTAAGCAAGAGCTAAAGTAGCTTCTAATAATACCGTTATTATACCTAGCAAAGAAATGAGATTAATTATGTTAGGTATGACTGTGAAAAGGGGAAGAAGCCGAGCGACAAGAAAAATTCCCGCTGCTACCATAGTAGCAGCATGTATAAGAGCCGAAATAGGAGTGAGCCCCTCCATGGCATCAGGTAACCATACCTGAAGGGGAAATTGTGCGGATTTAGCAACTGCTATTGAAGTGAAGTTGAAGCTCAAATGATAGTTTATTATCATTTGAGGGTGGGGGTGTCTACAACATGATTCTTACACCAAGGGTTGCTCCGACTTGAATGAATGAACGAATGGTTCAAATCAAATATAGGTAATCCCATATTCTATTTAAAAGGTTTGGGAGGTTGCTAACATTTTATGATTATCCAGTCATTTTTACACCGTTGGATCGGGCATTTTTTTTAATGGGTGGCTTAGACAAACATTGGCCCTTGATTTTTACAAGGCTCTCTATGATGATTATATGAAATCCACTCCAACGATTAGATCTTATATCAAAATTTAGGCATGGAGCCCAAAATTAAGGCCCACACGTAATTCATGTGGACCACACTAAGAGAGATGGTTTGGAGGTTGAGTATTGCCCTACATACTTTTCCAATTATGTAGTACACCCAGTGATGCGGCTAACATTTAGGTGTTGGACCTGAAACGGGGTGTTGCACCTGGTGGCCGGCCTGGGTAGATTTCACATAAATGTTATAGTGCGGCCAAAGATGAGCCTACTCTTTTGCTAGCACCCTATGTGGGCGCACAGTCTCCTTTGGGTGCGGATTGGGTACTAGCCCACCGAGACTTAACTAAAGATGACGGTCCGACAAGGGATCTATGAGGCTACCATGATATATTTGTTTGATAGATGACGTTCATCCATTTTGATATATCATTTTACGGCAAAATCGTGAAAGGAGACGATCAAAAGCTCGACAATGGCACCTACCTTTGAAACCTTCCCATGGCTCACTCGCCTGTAATTTTGCTATCCAACCTGCTCATAAGGTTACATTGACCTGGATGAAGGGAAAACATAAATATTAGCCTGATCCAAAACTTATGTGACCTCAAGAAGTTTTCAACTGTAAGACTTCAATCCCTAACGCTGCCTCTAGTGTGGTCCACTTAAGGTTCTATCTGCTTCCTCTTTGGGTTCATTCCTTAAAATGATCTGTCAAAATAGATGGACGGCGTAGATAAAACACATACATCACGGTGGCCCCCACAGAAACCACGTCAGGACCGTCCGTCTCTATCTAGGTCATGGGGGTAGTACCCAATCAGCGCCCCTCTGCTTACTCCCTTTCCAAGCCAAACCCAACCCCTCATCTTCCAAACTCCGGCGCACGCCGCTCCTCTCTCTCTTTCTTCCAAGCACTGTCTCTCTCATCTTCCATCGCCTCCAGCTAAACCGCCCCGAATCTGACGCTATTATCGCCTTACAACAGCCTTAAACAGGTCCGCCTCTTTCTATCTCTCTCTCCATCAGAGAAACACTCAGGCTCAAGGTGGGCTCGTACAGAGCTTGGTCCGGCCCTAACCTGGCCTGTTGACACGCTGAACAGGTTTTGCCGTCTGAACTCGCACGCTGGGCCCACATTTGGAGATTCTCTAAATATCCATCTTAATTTTACTGCCATAAATAAGTTTTTATTTTTATTTTTATTTTTATTCTGTTCTCCTTCATTGATGATCTTAACCCTTGATTTTGGTGCTTAATGAGAGCCGTTGAAAATTTTTCTTCTCTGTTATAAGATCATGTACAGATAGTCATGATTACAATAACCCCTTCAGTTTAATCCATTAGCTGTGGCTCTTACTTTAGCTCATAAATCATATGTTTCACTGAATGGACGGTTCTGATCATTGAACCGTTCGGCGGGTGTGCCCTAGTAAGCTATGCGTGACACGCTCGAGCTTGAGTCGCGCCAGAAGCAAACCGAACTCCCGAGGTTCATTTCCGATACGGAGACCTTTTCATACTCTGGCAGAGTGTGATAGATCATACTCAGGCGGTTAAAAATTATTGATAAATTGCATACATAGCATAGTAATTCAAACTAAACTTTTAAATTAATGGGAATTATCGTGTATCCAAAACAAAAAAGGATCTTATTTGGTTTTTTACCAATTAGATTTCTGGATATTTATTGGACGGTCGAAAATGAAATGAAACATATCCAATGGTCTTGTTTCAAAATACAAGTGTCCGCGTATCAGAGGTTTGGTCCGTTTGGACGATGTTTATTTCTAACTTCTAAGTGCCTGCGTGTGAAGCTTCCTACACGCCAGAGTATCAAATAATCCCCTCTGATAAAGAGAAAAAACCCGCGAGGGTTTTACTCCTCTCTCTTTGTTGCAGCAATGGCGGCAGCTTCTCTGACGAAGCAGAAAGGAAGAAAAGCACAAAACCCTAAACCTAATCTAAAGAAGAAGCAGAAGAAATCCCTTCTCTCTCCAGAAAAGCCTTCCAAAGACCTCGATCTTCTAGAAGCTTCCCATTCTGAAGATGAATCGGAAGAAACGAAGGAAGGAATCAGCGGCTCTGATTCTGATATCTCTTCCGATGGAAATCCTTTTACCGATGATTTTCTCAGCGGAAGCGAAGAAGAAGAGACAGATGCAGAACCAGTAGCAGACGGTAATTCTCTTCCCTTTTTTTGAAAAAAAGAAAAAGAAAGAAGCTTTTTTTCCCCTTTGAAGAGGCATTATACACCTTTCAACAAAGAAAGAGGTATTATATGATTCTAGTTCGTGATTTCAGTCACCCTAACAGTTGACGTGATAGGCCCTGCTGCGGCCTTTGCTGAAAATCTCTAGTTGGAAAGTTCCTAGCCTTCAATTAGGTGGCGGCCAAATAGACGGTTAATACTGAAAGCAGGGGAAAAGGGTTGGATTCAGCAGCCAATGGTTTCAGTGATCCGAACCATTGACTCTGTGTGGCTTGCATTGCCGAGAATTTCCTAGGTGGAAAGTTCATAGCCTTCAATTAGGTGGCCACCAAATAGACAGTATTAACTGAAAGCACTGCAAAGGCTCGTATTGAGCTGTCAATGGTTCAGTAATTCGAGCCATTGACTGTGGATGGCCTGCATTTCTGAGAATTTCCTAGGTGGGAAATTCATAGCCTTCAATTAGGTGGCCACCAAATAGATGGTTCATACTGAAAGTACCACAAAGGTTTGCTTTGAGCTGTCAATGGTTCAGTGATCCAAACCTTTGACTGTGGATGGCCCTTGTTGCCTAGAATCTTCTCGGTGGAAGTTTCTAGCCTCCAATTAGGTGGCCACCAATAGACAGTTAATACTAAAGGTATGACAAAAGCTCACATTCAGATGATAAACAGGTTGAATCCTGAATCACAGAAAAGTGGGCCAGCATTCTGTACCAATGGGGCCGACCTTTCAGTGACCCAGGCCAATCATTTCATGGGTCCCACTGTGGAAGTACGATGCTAGCAAGAACTTACCCCATCAGATAGTCACGCCCATCTGATTCTTGGAATGAAATTAGGAAGTCATTACAAAAAACATAGCCCAACTATTTGCCCCAGGGAAGTTCACTAATCAGAAGGCAGGCATTGTTTTTGAAGGAGATTTTTGGTTAATCAGACATCGAATGCAAGTGCTGGATGAATGGTCTAGATCACTCAATGTTGCTCTCCAGTTGTATGGAATGCTAGCCTATTTGGAAATGCTGGTTATTTGGGTGGAATTGTATAATGTCTCCTTGAATTTGTTTCTTATGAGTTTTTCTTTCATGTTGTAGAGAAAGATTCGGATTCGAGTTCTGACTCAGATTCAGATGGATCGGATATTGAGAAGAAATCTATTGCAATTGATGAGGAAAAGGCAAGAGAACTAGAAGATGCAGAGGCAGAATTGCAGCTCAATATCAAGGATGAATCGGATGAGTTTAGATTGCCTACAGAAAAGGTACTTCTTCATTAATTCTACACTGAACTTCTTGTTTGTTTTGCAGATTGCACTGATGATCTTTAGCCTCTTATGATTTTCCTATAGGAGCTTGAAGAAGAGTCACGGCAACCTCCAGATCTTCCAAATCTTCAGCGCAGGATAAAAGAGAGTGCGTTTTTCTCCGTCAATCTTCTGCATTTGCTTTTGCATTTTCTTTCCTTATTATCGTTATTATTTTCTTTTGCAACTAATTGTTGGGTATTAGCAGTTATCCGAGTGCTATCCAATTTTAAGTCCTTGAGGCAAGAGGGTTCCACAAGGAAGGATTATGTCAAGCAGCTGCAATCGGATTTGGGTTCTTATTACGGATACAATGACTTCCTGATTCAGGCTTTGGTTGAGGTAATGCACAATGCTACAGTTTTTTTTTTTTTTTTTTTTTTCATTTGGTCAAGGAATTGATTCATGTGCAGTTGGTCCAGACTCCGGACCATCTGATCAGCTGGCCAACTCTAGGATTAGGCATACACCAAGATTATTGATGATTTGATGTTCATAATCATCTGATTCATATAAATACTTGGATGGCCAAAAAGATTTTGCAGCAATAGTTCAAAATGCCCATGGTTAAAATCCGTAGAATCATCCAAGTCACTGCAATTCTCGTGCAACAACCCATCCTTTAGGTGGCTTATGAATTGGTTGGTCTAGATCAATGGACGCATGCAACAATTGTATACCATTAACTAAAATGTGACCTGATTTTGACTGGATTCTTTATTAAATTTTATTGTTTGATTGCTACCTTTAAGCAAATGTTACCTAATTCTTTACTGATTATAATTTTTTTTTTTTTTTAAATTCAGATGTTTCCAGTTGTAGAGCTTGCAGAACTTATTGAAGCATTCGAAAAGCAACGACCCATTTGCTTGCGAACAAACACTTTGAAGGTGAAAAAAGACTCGCTTTATTCTAAACATATTCTTATTTTTAAAGTTGTGATGGCTTGGGTTGGATCCAAATGCTTCTCTGTTTAATAATTTCTACGATCCATCTCATATGCAGTATATGTTTTGATAGCAAGCGTTTATGTGACGGTCTGCCAAGTTTAGATTCCCAGAAGGCATTGCTCTGGAAATTGTGTAAATACATTCTAAGTCTAGAGAATCAGATGTTGGAATTGATGTGCAGCCATAGTTGTCTTGTCATCTAGGAAACAAATTGATGGCATCCCTGTGTATCTGACACCTGTCGGTGGTCCTAAGGAACAAACCTGGAAAATATTAATAGTTGCGGCACACATAGGGCTAATGATTGTTTATTTGTCTGCTTGTGTGTGTAGAGGACAGATCACCTAGAAACGGTGGTATTCTACAACCCCTTTCTATGCCTTAGCATTTCAGTTTACATTTTGCCCTTGAAAATCATGTATTTTCAAGGACAAAATGCGTGTAAGGATTGCGGATTAATTTAACCTAGTCTAAGTACAAAAAGGTTAACTCACAAGGCTACAATAACATGCTAAGCTAACTTGTAACTATGCCTTTTCCTTTGAGAGTCACATGTGTTGGATATCGAGCATGCAGAAATGGGTCCTGCCATAAGAGCGCATGGTTAAAAAAAAGGTGGATCTACCATAAAGAGCACATATCGTCAAATTAGGAAACTATTTTATGATTATCTACAGGCTCGTCTGTTGGATGTCGATGTCATATGGGTGTTGTGGGGGGAAAGGCATGGGAGATGCTTCCGTAATGAGTTCAATGCTCAGGCTTACGACTATAAGCAGCAGGGGGGTGCACCTTTCATTGAATTGAATTTCAGTGAGGGTCACAGGTGAGGGTTGTGGGGTAAGGGAGGCTGACTTATATGGATGGCTAGCTCGGTATAGAGAATCCCAGTATTCCCCCATCAGAATGTAGCTCGCCAAAGGATTGTTCGAGGTTTTGAATTGAATATCCCATTTTTTTATCGCTTTCTAAGCCCCTATTACATACCATATCGGATTTCATCTTCAATATTCTTCAGAAATATCCCTTCAATTATTCCTGGGCTGTGGGTAGCCAGTGAAACATTTTGAAATATTTGATTGATCCAAGGTAAGTTCTTTCAGAAAAGATGTTTTTTTTTTTTTTTTTTTGTTGAATGGGGTTCTTGTGTGAAATCCCGTGATAATTGTATTTTTTCCTTTTTGTTTGAGCTATAGGTTGCACCATCTCGACTCTCTTTTTTTTTTTAATAAAATTTCTGTTGCCTTTCAAACATGCATTTATTTTATTATATCTTGCAGAGCTTCTTTTCTTCATGTCTTTTTTTCCTTGTTATTGTACAGACTCGTCGACGAGATCTGGCTGGTGTTTTGATAAACAGAGGAGTGAATCTAGACCCATTAAGCAAGTGGTCAAAGGTAAGAATTGCCTGAATTTTCATTTAGTTTTTCGTTTGTTGCTGCGCACTGAACATTCTAAGTAAAATATATAATCAATGGCAGGTTGGACTGGTTGTGTATGATTCACAAGTGCCCATTGGGGCGACTCCTGAATACATGGCTGGGCACTACATGGTAGCTCTCATTCTGTTAATATACATGCCAAGCTTTTATTTAGGGAAGCAAATACTTTTGGCTTAGTGCATGTTTGAATTTTAGTTTGAGCGTGGCAATGTTGGATTTATTTAATTTCTTTGCTTATAAAGTTTCTAATTGAATGTGTTCACAGTTACAAAGTGCAAGTTCCTTTTTGCCTGTTATGGCGCTTGCTCCTCAGGAGAAGGAACGAATTGTGGATATGGCGTAAGTACTTTCAGGTCCTTTAAAGATGGAAGTTTGTGCTAGTGATTGTAATTTTGGTAGCTGGTCATGTTCTTGTTTATAACTTTTCTTTTGACTTAATTTGCTTAAAATCCAATTCTCATTACTCAATCTTTTTGGGGGTTTTCTATAGCCATGGAGGTAACCAAGATCAAGAATAAACTGGGGAATGACTAATGAGTGCAAGCCAGTTCTTTTTTTTTTTTTTTAGGTGCACACTTACAAAAGCAATTAATCTTGTTTGGGCTAGTTTTGAACTTTGGTTTAAAAATCATGTGGAACTACTAACTCCATCAGAAGAATGTCTGAATCTTAAGTCACTTGTCTCTCGACTTCTAAAAAAGCTAAAACATTGCAGAAGCGTGATCATACTCGGGTAGAATTTCTTGGTCAGTTGTTAAAAAAATGATAAAACGGTAATTTTTATTAATTTCTCCATCCAAGTAGCATTAGAGTTTAAGCGAAGTACACATTACTTCAAGGGTAGAATATATTTAAATAATATTTCTAGGAGCAGCTTGTGCATGCAAGATGAGGAGACAAATTGATCATCTTTTTCTGCATTGCCCATTTCTCAACCTGATTTGGGCGGATGTTATGGGCCAATTCCATATAGTTTGGTCATTCCCAGAGTCGGTGAGCTGTTGTTTGCTCGCTTAGCATGGTGTGGGTTGTGGTCAATCCAAGAATATGCTTTGGAGAATGGCTTTGCTCGCCATTTGGTGGGCGCTTTGGGAAGAGAGAAATGCTAGGTGCTTTGGTAATTCTAAGAAATCTGTGGACGGCACTTCCCAAATGGCTAGATTTTTTATATTATTGACTGGGCTTCTTTTGTTTCTCAATTAAAGGGTTGTAATCTGGATTTTCCTGGGCTGTAGTTGGGTTGCTGTCTCGGTGTCCCTTCTGTTGTTGCTTTAGCCTTTCTTTGTTATTGGCTTTGGTTGTAGTTGTTTTCCGCTTTTAATAAAAGTTTCATCATCTTTCCAAAAAAGGAAAACAGCTTGTGGTGGAAGGCAATTTCTAGTATTGCTATATTGTGGGCGCTCCTGAAAAACCATGGACAACGGAGGCAAATTTACCATCTATATATTTCAAATTCATTGCTTGTTCTATTTATTTGTGAGCATAGAGAGGTGAGGGGTGAATATCTTTGCTCAACAAGGAAGATCCAGAATGCCTTTTTGTGTTAGGCATTCTCTGCCCCCTGAGTTGCTTTCAGTTTTCTTTCTGCAATCAAGTTGTTGATTGAAAAGAAGAAGAAGAAGAAAAAGAAGACAAAAAGCAATCTGTATATGGAGTTACAATTTCCTCTTCTTACGATTTTGCCTTCTTCTTCTGAAAGTTTTTACAACCGAGATTTTCGCCAAAACTGCATCTGCTCATCTGGGCATTTATTTTTCTCTTTCTGATATCATTTTTTACTTATTACAGTGCTGCACCTGGTGGTAAAACAACATATATTGCAGCTCTCATGAAGAACAGTGGTATGTTGTAATCTCTAGCTGATTCACGTGATTCCCAGCTTCTTAACCAGTTTCTACTTGCTCAAATTTATCCAACATTGCTATTTCTGTTACTCGAAATGGTTAGTTTTTTTACTGACTGCATTATTTTCTTCTTGAGTTTTTCTCCACAATGGTTTGTGGATGTTGGCTTTTGGATCATGTGCCTTATAGGATATACTTGTCAGAAATCCTCGCAAAATTTATTTACAAAATGTTTCCAGGAGTCTCCATTCTATGCGGGTATATTCCTTCAAAAATGAACAGTATTATGACATTTACTTCTCAAGACGCCTTATATATTTTAGCCATTTTTCTAACAGAGATCATAGTCATCATTTTCAACCTTCTATTTATTCTATTCCGCTTATTGCATTTTTATCCGTGTAAGATACAAACTTGATTCATTTGCATGCATGCCCATTGCCCTGATATGTCACAGGATGATATATTTGGGACCCAATTGTCATGATTTTAGTGACTTCAGAGTGTGTTGAATTTCCCAAGCATCGCTGCTTTTTTCTGTGGATATAGTTGTTTATATTTTCTGAATATTTTTGCATGCCACTTTTCAATTCCAGTCCCATGGTTTTGTTTAATGCTTAATGTCATGCTAATTCATCTTCTCACCAGGAATAATTTATGCAAATGAGATGAAAGAAACTAGACTCAAGTCTCTATCTGCAAATTTGCACCGTATGGGTGTGACAAATACCATCGTGTGTAACTATGATGGAAATGAGGTCAGTTTTGATTTTAATAGCTTTTGATTTGATCAAGAACGCCAGCTGTTCATGTAATAAGTATTAGGTTTGCCAAGGGGTTAACCGTTCTTGTTTGTATATTATCTCATCTTTGCCATTGCCTAGATTAATTTTTTTCCCCTTTCTCTTTTATCATTTTCCAATAAAAAATTTTTTAGTCACCAATAAAAAATTATTGGAAAGGGTCCATTCTTTATTGTGCAAGCATTCTATCCAAGTATCACTCCCTCTTGAACCCTGCTCCAGATTTACATACCTGCTCCTGTTTCCTGTTTTTACTTGCTAACATTTTGAAATGGATGTTTCCTTGCTCCCACACCAGAATATGTTGCAGTGTGATTGCTTCCCTTCATGCTTAGTGCAAGTATATTTACGTTATTATCATGTATCAAAAAAATATGCTGCTATCAATAAATAAAAATGTAGTGTCTGTAATGGATGGTGATTTTCCCTAATGGATAGAATGCGAGAACTCAGGGGCATTGGCATATCTAAGTTATGAAAATATTTGTCGCTATCCATGCATGGGATCTAGGCTGTTGATATGATGAGACCTATTATGGAGTGGCCATACCCCAAAAATCAGATCAAATATCCAGTGCTATATGGGAGAGAATGTTGGCAGTCACAGAACAACGGGTTCATGAAATAAGTGTAGCTGAAATGAGGATGTTGAGATGGATGAGTCGCACGACCTTCCTTATGGGACAAAATGTTGGGGAGTTAAAGGAAGAACATGTTCATTGGATCAATGTTTTCTGTATCGTTACGGCATAATGTATCGTACCCTTGGGATACAAACACATATCAGTCATCGCATGGGATGTATCGGTTGTATCACATAATGTATTGCTGTTGTTGGAAAACATTAGGAAATTGGTTGAATTTTTCAATGAAACTTTAGATATTGTTAAAAATGACATCAATACACACTCATAAATCAAAATATCACAAAAAACAAGTACACATAATATGTTTATTTTGTATGGGGTCCTAATATATGCTGTTTGATTGAACTGATGCAAGTATACTCAAAGTCAATTCATAGAGTTTGTAAATGTAAGAAGACATGTATGGAAACACAAGCAATATATTCAAAAGCTAAAGTAAAAAAACTAGAAAGATACCTTTAAAAACTGTGTGTAGCTGTGACTCAGACTCACATAGAGTTGCGTGGTGGCTTAAAATCATCATCATCTCTATGGGGTTGGGCACAGTACTGCTGCTCCACAAACCGACAATACTATGCCCGGTCACAGTAGAATGATATCAGTAAAGATACTCTCTAACATAACACTAGTACTTATCCTCTCCAATTTGGAAAAAAAAATTCGAAAAATTTCTCAATTGTCTACAAATCAACCTGTCTTCCCCCAAATCCCAGAATTTGAGTGTATGTGATGATGATTTCATCAAGCACTACTATATACTTTGCAATATTGGCCAATTGACTGCTGATATAAGTGGAATTTTGAAAAAAAAATTTAAACATTTTTATTATTTTATAATTTAAAATTTTTTTTTTTTTTTTGAAAAATTCCCAAATTACCAAGAATCACTAGATTAGGTTACATACATGTTTCATTTTATGTTTGGACATTATGATTGCAACCGATTTGGAAAAAAAAATGAGGAATTTTTTAATTTTTCCATTTTTTTTTATTTTTTTTGCAAATCAGTCCATCTTCCCCCAAATCCCAAAATTAGAGTGTAAGGGATGATGATTTCATCAAACACTCTTGAATATTCTGACCGCTGATCGAAGTGAAATTTCGAAAATATATTTTTTAACTTTTTAATTAAAAAATATTTTTCAGGAAAATCCTCAAATTTCTAAGAATCACTAGATCAGGTTACATACATGTTTGATTTTGTGTTTCGACGCAAAGATTACAACTGATTTAAGAGAAATTGGGGAAATTTTGATTTTTTCCAATATTCCTCAACTTGGCCCGTCTCCTCCAAATATCAAAATTGAAGCTTCAAATTCATGATTTTTCATGCAAAACATGAAGAATCATGTATTTGTAACCATTTGACATTGATTTAAGATGATTTATAGAAAAAAGGATCGAAAATCGAAAATGTTTTTTGGATTCAAAATAACCCCAAATCAGCTTCAATCTTGATTCCAGCTCAAAATTGGTGTTTTTCTTTGAAGGGATTCACAAGGATGGGTCGAAATCCACAATAGGTCTATTTATAAGTGGAGAGAAATCAAGAAAAAGGGATTTAGATTTTCATTTTTTTTTCAAATTTTCTGCCCTTAGACCCGAACTTTCTATGCGTTCATGTGATATCGTTGATACGGCATAGTTTTTGTAGAGGACTGGTTGAGATATTTCATGATATCTGCTATTATATCATGCGATATATCCTACGATACGAAAAATTTTAAATACTAGTGTGTTTCGTATCGCACAGGTGGGATCGTGATCTATCATGGGATATATCGGCCGATATCATCAATATTGAAAACGTTGCATAGAATGAGTGTAGCTGAAATGAGAATGTTGAGATGGATGAGTGGCAAAACAATAGAAATGAGAATGTCGAGATGGATGAGTGGCAAAACAATAGAAATGAGTTCCTTCATGGGAACTTGAGTCTAGCACCAACGGGTAATAAAATGAGGGAAAGTAGACTTTGATGGTATGGTCATGTGCAATGGAGGCCATGATTTGCCGGTTAGGAGTGACTTGGTACAAGTTGAAGGCTCTAAAAAGGGCAAGGGAAGGCCTAAAAGGACGTGGGTGGGGGCAGTAAGAAAAGACTTGATGATGTATTGTCTAATTGAAGTTACGGCCCTTGGTCGAGTGGAATGGTGGAACAGGATATATGTAGTCACCCCCAATTAATTGGGATAAGGGTTAGATGACGATGAGGATGATCCACTGGTTTGAGGAGTTTTTCCTTAGGGGCTGTTTGGATGAATGCGTATTCGTGCACTGCACATGCTATCTTGCATTGATAGCATGAATATGGGTCATCAAACACCCTTTTGAACAGAAAAGAGGTAAACCAGTACAAGCTATACAATCAACATGACTCTCGTCCATGGATGGTCTATCCTTGCTCAAAAGGTTGGAGAGACTATACATGCTAAAAAGGCTTGTATGAGTGCATTCAGGAACATAGTCACATGTGCCAATTGTTCTACATTTGCAACCATCCATGTTTAAGCACCCACTTGTGCCACGTGCTACTGTGTTGCCAACCATCCTGAGCTCCCTACAACTTACACCACTCCATGTCCCAAGTGCTTGACTAATGGGGTACAGTACAGGCAGTCCTGCATTGCATGACCTGCATAGCATGTGCAGAACAGCATGTGTGGGACAGCGTATGTGGTACATGGCTTTGCGTCCACCCCCCTTAGGATCTATTAATTAGAATTGGATTAAAAAGTTCAGTCATGTGGCATTCAATGGGCGAAAGTTCTCCAATGAGCAGCTAGGATCATCCAATCATTGTGATTTTTGGGGTATGGCCACCCAAAATAGTGACCCACCCAACACATGAGCAGTCCCGTGTGTATGGGACTGTGTTGTTGACTCACATTGAGCACCAGATCCTTCCCCATATTGTTGTTCTTGTGATAAAGATGGTGTTAGAAACATTCAAGTTTATGTACCATATGCATGTGCAATTGTGCATTTAGCAGTTTTTTGAAGATGATCTCACCAACTCTTGGAACCTTTGACTTAAGAGGTTAAGAAACCATCACATGGACCAGCCTTGGCATATCATTGAACAATTAATGTTTCATATCCTTTGATTTCCACAACTTCTGTCATGAATCCTGACATATGGAGTAGGACTCGTTTAGCTGACCCCAACTAGTTGGGATAAGGCTTAGATGATGATGATAATGATGGTGATGGTGATGTTTTGCTTCCTTTAGTTAACCAAAAAATTGTTGGAATTGGCTTGACTCATTCTAGCGCTTCTGAATTGCATGATGTTGGAACGTCATAGTACAACAATATCGGCAAAAACTTATGGCATGTGGTCTTCTGGTTTCAGCTGCCCAAGATTTTGGGGCTAAATTCTGTTGATAGAGTGTTGTTGGATGCTCCCTGTAGTGGGACTGGGGTAAGTAAACCAGATCTTGTCCCATCACCTTCATAGTCTCCCTGATCACACACTTTCCTTTATGAACTACCTTGTGGAAAAACTAGATGAGAATTATTTGTTTTGCAGGTTATATCTAAAGATGAATCAGTTAAAACCTCTAAAAGTGCTCAAGATATACAGAACTGTGCTTTTCTACAAAAGGTATGATTCACTTTTCCTAGCAGGCGAAGTTTCGTTCTGTACTAAGGGTTACATGGATAGTCTTACAAACTGAGGGCCAGCAGGATGCACCCCATATTGTGGATAGGACAGCCTGTCTACTGCTCAAATTCCATTCTCACTTTGGGAGGCTTATTGAGTTGCCTCTTTCCATCTGTATTTGAGGGAAGCAGCCTTTCTTTCCCACTATGAAAATGTGGGGATGCATCGATGCTGCATTTGCATTCTGGGGTACATCCAACTGCCCCAAAGTCTACATTTTTACAGTATATAAATTTCATGAAGCTTTGCTTGTTAAGTGCGCCTTTAATGGTACTCATGCAACATTTTGATCATTTATCATTTACTATTGCTAAATGCATGTTCCAAAATGAACCTTGTGGCACTTGTAGCAGTAACTAGAGACTGGTAAGTATAAGTGCCGTGTGAACAAATCTAATCTGAGTTCATCTACGAGTCAGAAACAGTGGAATTGAAACATTATCTCACACTCTTCCCCCACATATTTTCATCTCCATTCAGCATTTGTCAGAGTTTTTTGTTTGCAATTTCAATGTCAGCAGGACTCATTTAAAGGTACATCCATTTTCCTTGCAGCAACTGATTCTTGCAGCAATTGACATGGTGGATGCAAATTCAAAATCTGGAGGATACATAGTCTACTCTACTTGCTCCATAATGATTCCAGAGGTTTTGTATCACATGCAGGTTCTTCTTAGGGCTGTTAAAGTTGATTACTGAAAAGCTATGCTGTGACATCTGCAGAACGAAGCTGTTATAGACTACGCACTCAAAAAGAGAGATGTACAACTTGTTCCATGTGGACTGGATTTTGGTCGCCCAGGGTATGTTCTAGTCATGCATAACTTCTGTACTTCTATCATCACTATCCTTCTGTTTACATCACTAAAGGTAATTTGTTTTGCCAGGTTTATACGCTTTAGGGAGCACCGGTTTCATCCCTCGCTAGAAAAAACAAGGCGTTTTTACCCTCATGTTCACAACATGGATGGATTTTTTGTGGCCAAGGTATCTCTCTATCCTAAAAGAACGATATCCTTGGAAAAAGAAGGAAAAAGAAAGAAAGAAAGAAAAAAGAAAAGACAAGAAAAGAGAAGCAACAACAGTTTTTCCTACTGTGATGTTGTGATCAGATGCTTTCTCTTTTTTCCTGCGATATGATGTTTGAACAAGTTAAATTTCTGCAATGATTGTGTGCATACATCCCTGGGTACTTTTTTTTTTTTTTTGCAAGGACTGATTATATTAAAAGGCCAAGAAGGCACAAAAACAGAAAAAACAACAAATAGAACAGAAAACCAAAGAAGAAGAGAACGAAAAGGGCCTGAGATGGGCCAGTGAAAGGAGGAAAAATTACAAGGGCAGGGTTGGAACTCCAGGCTCAAACCCAACCCTCTTTAAGTTAAGCCTGAAGCCCATATTCTAACAAGATGGAGAACATTACAAAGAACCCCACTATAGGAACACTTGGCATTGTTGAAATTACAATTATTTCTTTCCAACCAAATGGACGACATAGTTGCAAGCAGAGCCAGACTCGGTCTCTTTTTTCCGAGCTTTCCACCACCTCCAACCTGCCACAATCTGATGTGGGCCTTGAATGAGTATGGAAACACCCGGGAAATTTCCGCATGAGGCAAGATCCCATTCCAAACTCCGTTGGAGAAGGGGCAATGTAGGAGAGGGTGGGCTACCAATTCTGCATCTTGCATATAGAGGAGGCAAATGTTCGGAAGGTAGAGCCCCCTCTTATGGAGATTATTTATTGTGAGAATACGGCTCCTACTAGCAAGCCAAGCAAAGGCAACGACTTTCAGGGAAGCCCCGAATGACTAGAGAGGACCAGTGCAACTAGGAGAGGCCGAGTCCCCAGGGGGGAGAGGACTTCGAAGAAAGACTTGACCGAGAAGATTCTAGACTTCCCAACATACCAGGATATGGAGTCAGTGACATGGGGTTGTAAAGCATAGTTTTGCAAAGAGGAAAGGAGCTCTAATAACTCATCAAACTCCTCATCTGATCATGGTATTCAAAATTGGTTACGTAACGGCCATTACGTAATGGTAACGGTCATAACTGTTACGCGTTACGGGGTCGAAATAGCCGTAACTGCCGTTATAGAAAAGCAGGCTGTAACGGTCTGTAACAGCCGCGTAACGGTCGCATAATGGCCCCATAACGGTCCTATAACAGTTTTTTCAAAAAATAAAAAGGGTCGTAATGGCTGTTACGGCCCGTATCATAACGGTAACAGTGGTGGCCGTTACGGCCACCATTACCGTTTTGGAATACCTTGCATCTGATAGGTTCCTCCTAAAGGAAGGAGTCCACACACCACCCTGACTAGAGAAGGAATAACAATTTGAAACCATGATCTGCTTGTTGGGGCTCAATCTGGCAAGGACTGGGAAGGAGGCAATCAGAGGAAGGTTCCCACACCAAGGGTCAGACCATAACCTGATCCTTTTTCCATTATCCACTAGGAAAGAGGTGTTCTTGAAGATTGAGATAAACACCTCATCAATCTCGTTCCAAACAAAAGAAGACTTGTAAAGGGAAGGTTTTTTTGTCCACCACCCTCCCAGCTCCACACCATATTTGGTTGAAACAACTGATTTCCACAGGCAGACTTCCTCATAAATAAAATGCCAAACCCACTTACCTAATAGAGCTGAATTAACAACTCCCAAACCTTTGATGCCAACCCCTCCTTCAGAAAGTGGCTTACAAACATCTTCCCACTTATGGAGAGGAAACTTCATGGAGGGGGCCTCCTTGCCACAAGAAGTTCCTCCTAAGCTTGTCAATCTCGAGGATAACAGATTTGGGAAATTGGGAAAGGGACATTCCCTCTCGAAGATTAGAGAGGGAATGTTTGATTGTGGTGACTCTACCACCAAGATACAAGAGATGCTCTTCTAAGGCGCAGATCTTCTTTCCATTCCCTCCTGCACCCTATCCTAAAGGTGTAAGGAAGGTTTGCCTAAACACAAGGGCAACCCAAGGTAAGCGGAAAGAAAGGTCCCCACTTTACAACCAAAGGTAGAGGCAAAACCCCGCACTTCCTATAAATCCATGTGGATACCCAGAAGCTCACTCTTAAAATGGTTGACTTTTAGCCCAAAAACTACTTCAAACCAGCATAGAGACATGCCAAGGCATATAATCAATGGATCAGAAGGTTCGTAGAAGATGAGAGTATCATTAGCAAACTGCAGGTGGTTGATCTTATAGTAGAAATTTTCCACTGCAAAGCCTCGAAACAAGCCAATGCTTTGCCCTCTAGCCAACATTCTACCAAGAGCCTCAGAGACTATAATGAATAGAAAAGGAGACAAGGGATCCCCCCATCTTAAACCTCGAGTTGCCTTGAAGAATCTGAAAGGAGAGCTGCTAATGAAAATCAGGAACTTAGCCGAAGAGGTACACCCTTTAATCCAACGCCTCCTAGTTTCCCCAAAACCCATCCTAAGAAGCATATAATAATATTAAAAAAAAAGTTCCAATTCACACGATCATAAGCCTTTTCATGTCCAACTTATAGAGAATGCCCTTTTTATTAGCCCGATGGCATGAATTAATACACTCATGAAGAAGCGGGGCACTGTCAAGGATTTGTCTCCCAATCATAAATGCACTTTGGGAAGAGGAAATCACCTCATGAAGAATAGTCCTAACTCTGGAGCTAAGGATTTTAGCCAGAATTTTGTAGCAACTACCAATTAAGCTGATTGGCCGAAAATCCTTTAAGCTCTCAACACCTTGAACCTTAGGGACCGGGGTTATGAGTGAGCAGCCCATCGTAGATGGGATACGACCAGAGGCAAAGAACTCCTGATGAAACTCCTAATGAAAGCAAATAAGTCTTGGTTCACTAATTCCCAAAATGACTAGAAGAAGGTGAGGGGAAACCCGTTAGGACCAAGAGCTTTATTTCTCGTCAGATCAAAGGCTGCTTTCTTGACCTCCTCCAGGTGGAAGGAACTCTCAAGAGATGCCCTATCCTTAACAAAGATTTGGGAAAGGGGAGGCCATCAATAAGAGGTCTTTCATAGCCCTTATTGAGAAGGAGATGGGTATAATAATTAACAACTGCAGAAGAGATAGAATCCTTATCAGAAAGAAGAAGTCCATCTGCTAATAGGGAAGAGATAGCAACGCACCTTGCTCTAGCGCTAACAACCCCATGGAAGTGTGGTTTTTTTTTTTTTTTTTTTTTTTTTTTTTTTTTTTTTTTTTAAAACTTTGAGATATAACAATAAATTTTTATTTTTTTTGAAAAGCACGCCAAAAGGCTAGAAAAGAATACAAACTAAAAGATCATCCACCAAGAACACCCTAAGGAAAAACAACTAGATTGCATTTACATAGAGTACCCATCCTGAAACAAGATTCTTAATTCTGTCAAATAGCCTACTCGAGGGATACCGCAAAATTGCAAAAACAACAAGCATTTGTAGCTCCCCAAATGACCCACAAGATAGCCATAATGTAAAGCCTCGACCAAGCTTTCTCAGATTTTCTGCATCCTCCATCACCATGCCAAGCCCAAGGAAGATCCTCCATAGCTTTTGGCATCACCCACTTGATAGAAAAAAGGCCGAAGACATGATTCCAAATTTTTGTCACAAACAGGCAATGGATAAAAAGATGATCAATTGATTTTGCATCTTACATGCACATGAGTTAGCTATTTGGCACAACTAATGATATTTTTTTAAGGTTGTCGATAGTGAGGACTTTCTTCCTTTCCACTGACTAAACAAACACTAGCACCCGGGGAGGGGCGCCATACAACCAATGGTGGAGAGGATGAGGAAGATCACGAGAGGGGTTTGGCCCAGAAATCAACCCCAAAAGTGACTGAACCGAGAACTTTCTAGACGGATGGGCCGACCAAAGGATCAAATTCGAGTCTTGACTTGAAGGCACCACATTTTGAAGACACTCGAACATACTCACAAAATCCTCCGCTTTTGCATTCGTTAAATTCCTTTGGCAACGAGGTTCCAGAAAATGGACCAACTGCAAAGAGATCTGCGATATATATGAATCTATCAGTAACAATGCGAGCTAGCCTAGGGAACCTTTCTTGGAGGTGTGTTTTACGCACTACAGATCGACCCAAAATCTGATATGATGACCATTACCAAGGGAAAACACAGTCCCTTTTTGCACGAGATTCTCGGTTGTCAAAATTGCTCTCTAAATTGAAGAGACTCTATATAAAGAGGACCTTCGGACGAACCACCCACCAAATTGCATGTCATACTTACTCATAATAAGCTCTCCCTATAATCTTCCCGACTCAGAAATCGAACATCCGAATCCACTTACTGAGAAGATAAATATTCATGAATTCCAAGCTGTTACTGCTTGCATCCCCCATCTTGGTCGGTCTACAAGCCTCCCATCTAAGGTGAAACTTTCGACCCTCCGTGTTGCCTTTCCAAAAGAAATTCCTTCCATCCTTTCTAATCTCTGCAAGACTAATTTCAGGCATTTGAACATGGACAAGAAGAAGATTGACACGTTTGCGAAAGCTGTCTTAATGAGGGTTAAGCGGCCTTCATAGGAGAGATACCAAGTCTTGAAAGTCCCACCACCTTACCTCACAAATGCTTGGGGGGCTTTACCAATACAGAGCGAAAGGCCCAAATATGTCGTCAGGAAGTCCCCAACCTTGCACCCTAAAGAGCTAGTGAGCTGGAGAAGAGAGAAGCTACTGATATGAATGCCAACATTTCTAACTTAGCGGCATTTATCTTCAGACCCGAAACAGCCTCAAAACAGATGTTTATCTTCCGCAAATTATCCACCGATGTGAAGTCTGCATCGCAAAATAGAAGTGTCATCTGCATACTGAAGATGAGAGAAGGAAACACTATGATTAGCAACTTTGAACCCACTAATAAAACCAGTATCTTTCCTTTTTAAGTATCTTACTAAATGCTTCCCCAATAGCCACGAATAAATATGGCGACAGGACCCCCCTCCCTTAAAACCCTTGGACGCCTTGAAGAACCCATTAGGAGATCGATTGATCAAATACTGAGGAGGTGGACCTCATACAAGTCTGCATCATCCACCCTCTCCATTTTTTGGCCACACTACAATCTGAGAAGCATATAATCTAGAAACTCCCAATTGACATGGTCGTAAGTTTTTTCAATATTTAATTTGCACATAATACCAGTCTTCCCATCCTTGTATCTTGAGTCGATACACTCGTGAGCTATAAGAGTGCTATCTAAGATCCGTCTCCTCGCAATGAATGCTCTCTGATTCTCAGAATAACCTTGCCAAGGACGTTCCCTCAATCTCCACCGCCAACACCTTGGCCAAAATCTTATAATGTCTCTCCTATCAGGCTAATGGGTTCTAAACTCTAAAGTCTTTTAAACTGTTCATCCCCTTAACTTTAGGGATTAGAGCAATAAAGTTGCCCCAAGCTCGCTCGATAGCTGACCGCACTCATAAATTCTAATAAAAAATTCATAACGTTGTTCTTTTGGAGAGGCAAAAAATTATGAAAGAATAGCATAGGAAATCTATTAGGTCCCGGCAACTTATCACTGCACAGATCTAAAGCATCTTTTACTTCTTCGGAGATTCCTGCTTCAAGAACGTGGCATCCTCTGTTGACGACATTGGAAGTGAAGATTATCTAGGTGTGGTCTCTCCTAATGATCAACATAGAGCAAGTCCTTGCAAATTGTACTATTGCATTGGAAATTTGCTTCTTGTCCGACGTACGTTCTTCATTTACCACCAAATTGGAGATCCTATTGGTTCAAGCTTGAGCATTGGCAAAGCTATGGTAAAACCGCGTTTTTTTGTCCCTTGTTTGAGCCAAGCCGCCCTCGTTCTCTAATGCCATCCGATCTCCTCTTCTTCAGCCCGATTTGCATAGTTCAGCTAGAGAGTTGCCCTCTATATATCTGTCGAAGATAGATTTCCACTCTTTGCATAGTTCAGCTAAAGAGATGCCCTCCACTATATCTGTCGAAAATAGATTTCCACTCTCCTCCATAATGTTTAGTTCATGGATTTCTTCCAACATTTTATGAAACTCCACCTCATCGAATCCCAAGAGTTTCCTTCTTCCAAATATTTATCTTTGCTTTCAAAAGATTAAGTTTCCTGGCAATCTTGAACCCCACATATACTTCCACATGGAAGGAGTTCCACCATTTTGTGACCGACTGTTTGAATCCCTCTATCTCGAGCCAGGCAACCTCGAACCTGAAAGGCTTCGGGCCCCCAGTTAACTGCAGTAATGTCCAAATTATTGGGTAATGATCTGAAACAATCACCTTCCTGACTAATGAATAATTCTCAAACCTAGATCTTGACCTACTTAAACTCTCGACCCATAATTAAAAAATAAAATGATGACTATTGATTCAATGATCATCAATGATTCAAATCGTTGTAGCATTCTATGAAAAAGGGATTCAAATCAAAGTTCAATCGTGCTTAAGATTCGACTCAAATCGTAAATCGTAGGATTTTGACAACACTCGTCGATGCCACTGCTTTAGCTTGTTCTTCAACATCTACATTTTCTTGAAAGAAAGAACAAAGTCCATTTACCTTTACGAACAACAAAATCCGACCACAACCGCTGACTAGGTCAAAGAAACCCTCCACCTCGAGCCAAGCTAGCTCAAACTTGAATGGTTTTGGACCCTTGTTAATTTCATCCACCTCTCTAGCAAGATCGGGCAGTGGTAAGAGATCAATTTGGGGAGGCCTTTCTAGTGAGCTAGGGAGAACTTTTAGATCCACCCCAATGATCAGAAACCTATCTAACAATGACATGAACGGGAAAGCATGACCACCAAACCAAGTGAAATTCACACCTCCAAAAGAAAACGATAAGGCCCATGGTTCAGATCCAATTGGAGAAACCCCTCATACTAGTCGACACTCTAGTCCCATTGAGTTTCTCGTGGATGAATCACGCCACATTGAAGTCCCCCCTAATGCACCACAAAAGCATCCATCTATCCCAGACTAAAGACAGTTCCATCCAGATGGAATCACATAATTGGGGGCAAGTGCCATAAACTCCTGAGAAAACCCAACGAAGACTCGAGGCAACTCCGCTAAAAACTAAGTTCACCGAGAAAATTCCTAACCAGTTGTCTTCCTTACTCCACATAGCCAAGTCCTAGAGAATTAAGATACCTACTAAAGAGTCAGAGGTGTCAAGGGCTTCCCACTAAATACCTTTCCTACCCCAACTGGAGCAGATGATCTTCTTATTGACAGCTTGAAGATTGGTTTCCTAAAGAAAAATCAGCCGAACTTTCGATTTGGAGCAAATATCCATAACAATGGATTACTTCTGGGGGCAACCCAACCCTTGAACGTTCTAAGACAAGATCTTCATGGGGACACCTGTCTTCCCTTTCTCCCTTGTCTTTCTACGTGCGGTATGGCCTTGTCCACCCCTTCTCTAGTAATCCCCAGATTCTATAGCTCCCTAGTCCTCTAGTAGGGGAGATCCCATCAGGACCTCCTTGTATGATCCTGCTAAGGTTAGGCCCCCAGTCACAGGGACCAATGCAGAGTCGTGATGAATGTCAGATTTCGGCCGAGGGAGAAGTCCCTTTCCGAACTTCTTCTCTTGCTGTCCCCCCTTCCCAAAGTTAGGCGCTGGGAGGTTAAGCTTCACTTACTCGTAACCACTAAGTGGCTTGCCCGAGGTACAAGGTTTATTTTGCCTTGACCATCCACTTAGTGAGCCATTTAAAGCAGCAAAAGATAGGCTACCTCAACCCTAATAGCTAAACCATTGAAGCTCTTACCGTTTAAGGCTCCAATCGTGGTAGGGAGGTCAGCCTCCTCAAATCTGACAAATGCAAACCTCCTTGTAGCAATTGACCCTTTGATCCTAGGAATAGAGACATCCGTCACTCTCCCTTAGTGGCTGAACACCCTTGCGAAGTTCATCTCATTCCATTCTCTCGAAAACCTATCCACAAACAAAGCAGGTGAGTCCCAAGGGTTAGGATCCAGGGCAGAGGGTTGATGGCGGTGTTTCCCCTTTCCTTCTTGACACCAACCACCATCGTTGGGAGTCGGGGCTGTAGCCTCCCAATGCAGAGAATGAGGAACCGGAGGGGAGCTTGAGACACCCTTTGCAGAGGCCCCGCTCTCTGCATACTTCATCGACCATAGCCCCCCATCTTCACCATACCTAGAGGCTAAGACCTGGCAGTTCTCTCCAGGACCTTGAAGCAAAACGGTCCCCTAATGGCCAGAGGGTCCTGCATGTTCTCCGTTTTGGAGATTCATCCACCATACGTTGTTTCCTGCTGCTTTTTCTGCCACCACCATGCCAGATCCATTCGGGCCGTGAAGGAGAATCCTTTCTCCTGCGCAGATTTGATCCTCCATTGAGAGCCATTCATCTTTCTCTACTTGCTCGCGAAAAGCAGTCGCAAGATTCATGGAATCAGATGATGCCTAAAATGGCTTTGAACTCCATCAAACCAGATAGAATACTCGGTCACATTCTGATGACAATGCTGGCACAAACAGTGTTCAGCAGAAATGGAATGTGCGTTATTTTTGTATCCCTGGCGTTAAAGCATAATTCTAGACTGATATACTATTCAAAGAATTAAAAAAATCTAGACTGCTGTGTGGTACAATCAGGATTTCTTCCAAACATGTCCAAATGTAGGGTCAAAGGGGCCCTCACATGATCACGTAAGTGGGCTCGGCATGGGCATGCGGGTGGACTGTTTTGTGTTCTAGTAGTTGCTTTATATTTTTCTATTTAAAGATATCCTCAGTTATAGGCATGTCTCTAGTGGCTATAAGTGAGGGCAAGTGTGTTCAATTTCATTGGGGTTTCTTTTGTTTCAAACTTATAAAAGGCTCTCTCTTTATACATGTATTACTATTATGATTTTGAGAATAAAAATTGCAGGCTGATCTCTCTTAAGTCTTAAGAGAAGCATCAGTATAGAACTCCTATCCCTTTCCTCTGAAGAATAACTTTGGTCTGACCATACTAGACAAAAAGTTCTGTTTGTGGACAAGACCATCGATCTTGTGGGACGCCTCTTGAGCATGCATCAAAATCTGGTGGGAGGGAGGGCTTCTCCTCATGATAAGTGAAGAAATACTTCTCTGAGGAATTGCTTAGCAAACAGCTAATTATCAGAGAATCAATTCTTCTCAGGAGAAGTGAAAAGAATTGATTCTAGAGGTGTTACCAAACACCTTTAAGGTTCTTTTTTAGAAGAGGAGAGGGGGACTCGAAGAACACTAGCTAATTAGTAGGGTTGTAGGGTTGGGCTTCATCTATAAAGGCCTTATCCACTGTCCCTTAGCTTCTTCCTCCCTCCAAATGAAAGGTGCATAAGGTGCCCCATGTGGGTTCATTTTCAGTTAACCAAATGAAATGTGTATATGGTAGTAGGTCCACACACTTGTATGGCACATATTTACATGTGCAGATATGTAGTTCTCTGTATATTTGGGCCATGTACATCCATGCACCTATTGACATGTGCAGATATGTAATTCTCTGTACATTTGGAGCCATGTGTCTAGATCACAACGGATTTTCGCAATTCTTTATGTTTAAGAAAGTTCCTCATTTTCTTATCATTTTTTAGATTTTTAGAAACATATATTTCTCCCAACATGTGGATGTTGTTTGAAAATCTTAGTTTATAACCTCTAATGGATTGGATTATTGACCTTGCTTCCTGCAGTTGAAGAAGATGAGCAATACCAAGCCACCACCAAACCATCCAACTCATCGGAAAAGGTGGTGGAACAGACAGATGCTCCTGATAGTGGAAGTGACATGGAACAGAGCCTTCCGGAAGGAAACTCTCAACAGCCTAAACGTCCTAGTGATAGAACAAAGAAGGCAAACGGTAGTTTGAAGACTGGCATGCAAAAAATGGAATGGAATTATCTCCTTCCAAAGTGAAGAAATCGAAGAAAAGGAAGTTCCCATCAAAGAAGGCAGACAGTAGTTCGAAGACTGGCATGCAGGAAAATGGAACGGAAGCATCCACAGCCAGGGAAAGGAAGAAAAGGAAATTCCCATCAAGGGAGGAAATCGCAAAAGCCAGGTAAGTCCCACTGATATGATAGGGTATTTAATGGGTTAAATCCTTGCACTAATATTTTTTTGGAAAGAGGATCAATCCGGTGAAATCTTGGGTGACCCCACATTGTAACCAACCTGATCTTCACAATAGACGGGCTCCGTCCCCCATGTTTGGAACCGTTCAGCCCATTGGGCCCATCACAGGTGGGTGTGCAAATCGCTCCTTTCAATCTGGTTTGGGGCTGGTCTCTTGAAAGAAGGGCCATGATGGCTCCCACCCCCTTTATCAACCCATCTGTCAGAAGGCTAGGAAAAGACCAAAATGCCCAGAGTTTGGAACTTTTCACCGCACTGGGCCCATTGTAGATGAGTTGAAGGTGCAAAAGTTGCATCAATTTGGTGAGCCTAACTGTGCGTTCAATTCAGAGAATGGGGCGTGCTTCAGTGGTACCGGTGCCTTCATAAGCTTATGGTGGTACCTCGCATAGATGTATTCATGCTGTCCAACCCATCTATCAGCAATGTCACCTCAGAAAATTTCTAGAACCCAAAACTCTGCCCGATTCAGAACAGAGGTGGGCCAGAGTAAAGGTAATGAGCTGTGAGGGAACGTCCACCCTCGAACTTCACAGCCCCCCAGTGCAAAAAAATTGCTCTGATTGAAGGTCCTGAGTTACCAAATGTGGGGTCAGTGGTTGGTTCTTTAAAAGAAAAAGGGCCACAATTGCACCCATGCCCTCGATATTTTACAAAAACTGCTGTGAATGATTTTGAAGACCTGTGGTAGTTATGTTAAACTGACTATAACAACTGCTGCTTTCTATTTGCAGAGAAGAGAAGAGGAAAGCCTTGAGAGGGAAGAAAGGTTCCCATGGCAAGAAACCATAAAAAGGAAGGAAATCAACTACCCAATGAGTTGTTGTAATGACAACGGTTGATAAATTTTGTTTGGCCGTGAGGCATTGGCAATTCGCTTGTGTGGGAGTAAGCGAAAGTTGCCATGGCAATATGGATCTGGAAACAGGCACGTTTGCATCCAGCGATCAATGAATGCATGGCCCACTTGCTAGATCTTCACCTTCAGATGTGTTTTTGTCACCAAATTGCCTAATTATATGCTTGCAAGAAGGGTGGGGAATTTTGTTGCCCTCAGTACTATCGGTAAATTTTGTTTTGTTTCTATTTTTACACCTAATTTTGCTGTGCAACCAATGATAGAGCAGTTTATTTTTTTAGAGATACTGCTATCTTGATCGTAGAATAGTTTGGATTGCTGATTTTGGACGGTCCATTTGATGTTGGCCCTAGAGTGGAATCCATTATTCAAGATTTGCTATGGTGGGAAGACTAGCCATTTGATTTGTCATCTACATGTTCATGGCTAGTGCAGAAAAGGGAGTTATTTGATACTCTGGCAGTGTATGATGCTTGATATGCAGGCACTCAAAAATTGTAGCACATGGAATGCATTGTTCAAATTAAATTGCCTGTTTGGGAGATTGGAAAGTATGTGTGGAAAGTACTTCCAAGAATATTACATTTTCCCCTAATTGAGAGTTCGCATTTTATTTTAATTTTTTGTCGAAAACAATTTCCAAGAATGTGTTTTCATAGAAAAAGTTCCAAAAAAAATCTCTTCCTTGTTTTTTGGTCTCTCAATATTCTTCTTATAAAATAACTTTTAGAGATAATGTCACTTTCCCCATTTATTTTCTAACTGCTCCCAAATAAGCTTGACTAGGTTCAGTCACGAGTTCAAATGAAGACGGACGCTTGGCTTAGCTAGGTCAACATGAACCAGACCCAAATCTGAAATGGGCTTGGTCGTCTCATGAATAATGACTTAGTAAGGTTCAAGGATAATTAGAATTCTAGATCTGCTCCTTCCATGCTTTGGCGGCTCAAAGGCATGTATCAACCATTAATTATCGACTTTCCAGGTTAATGTGGCTTAGTGGGTGTTTTATTTCTATTGAGGTTTAAATCTTGAATCTACAAGATGGAAAAAAATATCTAAAGTGAAGATATTATAGAAAAAATATGAATAAAGTCCATTTAGAAAACACTACATGTAGTACTTGTTTACAGCAGTCCAAAATGACATATTATAGACACTTAAAACCAGCATTCTTAAGACCAAAGAGTCAAGCAGAAAAAGGGTAAGAGCTCCTCTTTCTTGGTTCCAGTAGCTAGATCCTCTGAATCACAAGAATCCTAAGAATGGGATTTCAACTCAGCACCTTTTGTGGTTTTGAGAAGAGTTGTTATTCGGAGAGCACAGCACGATGAAGGGTTGTAAGCTTTGTTGGGGGGAATTATTGTCTATCATTGGCGATTGGAAACTGTACATGCTCCACCTTTCCAAATTTCTACTTATTATTAGGATATTGCAATCAGATTAGTACAATATATGATTGAGGATTTGATCTGTTCATACATAGAAACAGAATAATTAGGAACACCTGGCCTGGCCTCAATAATAATCCGTCTAGGCAGGGTTCTGTAAGGCTCATTCATTTTTTTTCCGAATCATTTTAGGGTATGAGCCTAAAAATTAGGCACATCCAAGGATTAAGTGGATCACACATTGGGGATTGAACACTGAGCATTAAAAACTTTTTTGTTGGATCAAGCTGATATTTATATGACCTTATGAATTAAAAACTTTTTGGGAGCCACTGAAGTTTTTGATCAGGCTGATATTTATATGACCTTATGAATTAAAAACTTTTTGGAAGTCACAGAAGTTTTCGATCAAGCTGATATTTATATGACCTTATGAATAACTTCAATGGCAAAGAAAACATCAGTGGCCCCTAGAAAGGTTTCAATGGTGGGTGTCATTATCACTGTTGCTTCTTTGGTGTAGTCCCTTTGAGCCTTGGATCTGCCTCATTTTTTGTCTCATGTCCTAAAATAATTTAGAAAAATGGATGGATGGCATGGGTAAAACTCATACATCACGGTGGGCCCAATGATCCCTACTTACAATGGTGTGGTCCACTTGTGCCTTGGATTTGACTCATTTTTTGTCTCATGTCCTAAAATAATTCACAAAAATGGATGGATGACATTGATAAAAACTCATACATCACGTGGGTCCCATAGAGCCCTGCCTGGATGCAATCCACTTCCATAATACAGGGTCCACTTTGTTTTTGGCATTTAATTAATTTCATTGTTCAAAAAATGATTTGCAGAGAGATATATCCACTCATTTGTCAGTAGAAATTAATTGAATAAGATTAAAGTCTGTAAGAGAAGTTGTATATATATAGTACATGTGGATTGACTTTCTAAATCAATGTCTAATTTCTTTTGATCCATGCTGTGCATGAGTGTCCTTAAGTTTGTTCTACATCAGCACATGATGTAGGTTGTTCTTTAGGGGTCGTTAGGACGTTGTTAAATGAGGCAAAAATCATTTATAATTTGTGTTTGGATGTTTTTCTTTTCCTGTAAAACATTTGCAAGCTGTAAATGATTTACAACCTTTTGCCCCTTTTTCATTTTCAAGCGAAAAGGGAAGATTCCATTTATTAGCAAAAAGACTTCAATAACTCTTTTTTAAAGGGTAGGCTATAAAGGAAAGATGCACCTTCCTCTCTTCTTCTCAATCAAAACTCCAACTACTCTCTCTCTCTCTCTCTCTCTCTCTCTCTCTCTCTCTCTCTCTCTCTCTCTCTCTCTCTCTCTCTCTTCTCTCCAATGGCAGTAGATCTTGCTACCGCCCCCTTATAAAAGAGCATTTGAATACATGGGTCCACTTCTATGGCTCACCTGCTACTTGGTTTCACATGGGATCAACCATAAGCTCTAGTGAGAATAGCTTAACCCAATGATCCACTTTAAAATCCACTCTTAATGCCATTTGAATGTTATTCAATGAATTACTTCTCTAATCTATCTTGGTTGCGAATACACAATTAAGATATAAACCATTTATATGTTATCCAAACATCATAAATAATTTAATGGTAAATCATTTACAACCTAAAGTCAAATAGACATGTTGTAAATTAATCATTTACACCCTAAACCATTTATAGATATCCAAACGACCTCTTATGTACAAGCATGCAACATCCATCTTATCTATCTTATGGGCCCTGCTACGAATTAGCTGGGCTGGATTATTTAGGGTCTGGCCTACTTCAAGGTGGGCTTAAGATGGAATACTATGCCCTAGCTAGGTATGGGCTGAAAATTTAAGCCCATTTATTAATTGGATGAAGGTTGGGCTGCATCTAAGAGCCACAAACCTATCTAAATTAGCCTTTTAAGCATTTCAAGGGGATCATTGTTGTTGATGCTGTTTTCCGGTCGTCCTACTTAGACCTTCGAGTCCTTGCACAAGTAAAACAATAATGGAGACCCTGGCTTGAGCAGGGACCCTCCGATGCCAAAGTTAGACAGGAAATTTAGGTCTATATGTGTTAGGGTTTTAGTGCTTACCTTTCTATATAAATTGGGACTCCATTTATAGTCCTAGGGTGAGTCTCATAGATGGAAAATTCCCCTATTTAGCAGGTATTGGTTGTAGCTGTCTTCCGAGATCCTCAGCATAGATCTCGGAACGACTTTAGAGATAAAGTTAAGTGGTTGGGACCTGAGAAGATTGTAGTAGATAGCCGAGCCCGACCAACTAAGGCCGAGCTGTGGGTCTAAGGTCCGATGTCGTCCTGATGTTGGTTTTTCAAAGGTAAGTGTTCGGCTGGGATCGAATCGACCTGTACAGTAATTTGTTGGTTGTAGCAACAAGAGCTCGGCGGCGGCAGCGGGATTCTCTGCTTGTGGCCGGGTCGTCGAGCCGTTCATGGAGGTCATGCTCAGTCATGCAACTCGAGTTACCTTCTTATGGTTGCTATTCTTCTATTCTGTAGCCTTAGGTCAGTCCATTTACACCCACAACAATTGTCATATATCATGCTTGGTGGAGCATACCTATTGAACAGTCTATATCTTGAAAAAAGGTGGCTGACCGAGCTAGGGCTTGGGGCCGTGCATTTTCATCACAAGCCAGGCTCTTGTCTGTTAGTTTGGCCCATCAAGGGGCCAGGATGGGTTTGGACATAGAGCTGGGCATCGGTCCTGTTCTGATCGGATTATGTTCCACTCGACCAGATTCGAAATTCACAGGCTGTACCCGTATCCGATCAGATCCGTGCCCGAATCTGGGCCACATGATTCAGACAGATCCTATGCACGGTTTCTGTGACTCGAACAGTGTCCGACTCGGTTAGTAAAACTGAATCAGATCCGGTTGGATAGATTCGGATATATAAATTTAATTAAATTGTTTCATGTGGTGTGGTCTATTTTAACCTTTAATATACTTACTTTTTGTACTCCATGGTTAAAATAATATGTAAAAATTGATGAACGGCTTAGATAAAACATACACATCAAGGTGAGCCCTGCATGGCTATGAGAAAACTTTCAATGATCTGTGTACAGCGTTTAATATTGAATATAATTTTAATGTGCCGTGCACGAAATAAACAAATTTCTTAATCCAAGTGAGCAGATCTAATCATAGGGTATGTGTTATATCAAAACCGTTCATCTATTTTCCAAGCTCGTCCTAAGGCTTGAAACGAAAAATAAGATGGATCTAACTATCGAGTGGACCACACGAATGGTTTAACAGTGAAAATCATTTTATCCTGTTATTTGTGGTGTGGGCCACATGATCTTTGGATATTATTTATTTTTCGAATAATACTCTATAATTATCTCTAAAAGTATATGAACGGTATAGATATGATAAATACATTACTGTGGGGCCCATAACTTTGATCTCCTTTGAAACGTCCGTACAGCACGGAGCTCAAGGAGCGCCTGCAGCTCGAGACGGTACGAGTACAGCTGTACTCTGGAGACTGAAAAGGAAACGGACTGGCTACTCCCGTTGCCACCGGACGTCCGTGCTCAGTGAGCCCCACCATAATGTATGTGTTTCATCCATGCCCTCCATTTATTTTTATAGATCATTTTAAGTCATTAGAAAAAAAAAAAGTATATTGAAATCTCAAGTGGACCACATTATAGAAAACAGTTTTGAATGAATTTTGACCATTAAAATATTAAGTAGGCCATAAAAGTTTTCGATCAAGCTGATATTTATTTTTTCCCTTCATCTGGGTCCTCATGACTTAATCAACATATTTTATGCAATTTATGTGTTTTATCCACATCGCCCATCCATTTTTAGGAAAAATAGGGTAAAAAATAAAAAAATATATTTTATACTACCCGCCCACCTATCTGTTCGGGTCTGTTCGGTGCGGTTCGGGTCCCATCGGTTCGGGTATTCGGGTCGAGTCTGTCCGGACAGAGGTCTATCCGAACCTGACCCGAAAAAAAATCGGATCTGGAAACCACAACCCGATCAGACTCGATCTTGACCGTCGGTTCTGTTCGAAACGGGTCGGATCGGGTCAAATCGGGTCGGATCTGCCGGATCAGGTCACAAATGCACACCTCTATTTGGACGTATGATCTACGATGCAGATTGAGCTAAAACAGACCTGGGCCCACCACGTTGACAGCCTCACTGATCTCCGGGTGGGCCACACGACTCATGAGAAAATAGCAGGTTGGATGTAAAAATTAATCAGATTGCCTTTTCTCGGATCACATAACATACGCTGTGGGTCCCACCAGATGAACTGTCTGGATCTCACGCACGCGTGGGGTGAGTAAATTTGGGCGGTTGATGATGCGCTATCTAAAAATCTTGAAGCCTGACGTAGATTGTGTAGTGAGGAACTCACCACGCTATAGCGTACTGAGTAAACTCTGTGGGCCCACCATGATATTTGTGTCTTACCACCATGACATCCACCGTTGAAACCTTCCTGGGGTCCACAGTGATATTTTGTTATCCAACCTGTTCACACAGACATGGATACAAATATCAGCTTGATCCAAAACTTCTGTGGTCTAAGAAGATTTCAACGGTGGGCATTCAATCCCTACTGTTTCCTGTGATGTGGTCCACTTGAACTTTGGATCTGCCTCATTTTTTGGCTCATGCTCTAAAATGAGCTGGAAAAATGGATGGACGGCGTGGATAAAGCACTCACATCACAGTGGGCCCCACAGAATTTATTCACACTTAGGGCTGTACATCAAAGCCGAGTCGAGTCGGCCAAGCTCGGCTTGACTTGTCCATGCTATACTCGAGTTCAAGCTCGAGCTCGCCCTTGAGCTCAACATTGAAGCTTGGCTTGTTTGTGAAAGCTTTCGAGTTGAGTTCGAGTTGAGCTAGTGGTTCGAGTTGAGTCGAGTTTACCTCAGTAGGGTAAGGGAAAGAAAAAAGGGAATGGGAATGGTACGGTCGAATACGATTTTTAGTAAAATCTTTTAAGTTTTAACTTCTTCTATTTTTAACTTAAATATATATATTATATATTATATATTAATATAATATATATATATAATATTATTAAAATATGTTACTCGAGCCGAGTTGAGCTCCAGCTCGAGCTTCGAGTCGAGTCAAATTGAAATACACCATGGTCAAACTCGGCTTGAACTCAACTCAAATTTTAGTAAACAAGCTTGACTCGCCTTGTTGGGTCAGCCTTTCAAGCCAAGTCAATCCGAGCTGAATTGAGTCGAGTCGAGCTAGCTCGACTCGTGTGTCCCTACTCACACTACACAATCTGCTTCCCTTGAAGCCAAGCAACTTTTTTATGCTGCCATGTGGGTCCCACCCACAATCACCAGAGAAAAGTGGGTTGGAATGTGTGGACATCAATAGGGACTTATCGAGACAAACTTCTTTTATTCTTTTGTGCTTTTTCTTTCCGTCCATCTGCAGTAGAAATGGCTCACCATGGACAGCTGGTGTGATGTACA
The DNA here is from genome assembly GCA_021015155.1 of Magnolia officinalis. Taxonomy (NCBI): domain Eukaryota; kingdom Viridiplantae; phylum Streptophyta; class Magnoliopsida; order Magnoliales; family Magnoliaceae; genus Magnolia; species Magnolia officinalis. Next base: position 38,865 of record JAJHSJ010002124.1, read on the forward strand.
TCCATCTCTCCACACTACACCTGATAGCGAGATGAATCCATCCGGCCGTCCATCTAGTGGTTCAATAATGGATGGCTCATATTTCAAAAATCACACAAATTAGACAATCCCATCCATCACATTCCTCCAATTTCCCTTGATGAATTACTGACCACTAACGATTTTCATCTCACACCGTCGCTTTTACGGCCACATTTTAGATGGCTAGGATAACCAGACATTTCTGTATTTGGAACCATTGTCCATCGAAAGTAGGGGCAACTAGATGGACGGTCCTGATTGATTCATTACCATCCACTTGTACGTTGGAGATCGTCTCTTGTGGAACTGATTCTTATCACCGTTCAGCTGTTATGATGTTCTCTGCTAGCCACACGTTTCATCACTGGATTTGACCAAGTCTCTGTCATAGCTAGCTGGGGCCCACCCACGAGGAAATGACTCCTCATAGAAGACAACTGCACATGCGACCAGATGCATCTTATATAAATGATGGGCCAACCCATATGATGGTGACGTGATCTGGACCGTTCATCCAGCGTGCTCCATCATCTACTGGATAATACAAGCGAATTTGAGGGAAGCAGATGCAGTGGACGTTGATTGATGGAGACCACCCAAGTATTGCCTGGGCCTGATTAGATCTCCACCGTTAATGTGAGCTGTTTACAGTGATCGGAGCTGTTCATCTGGTGGGCCCCTATCTGGATGGGCCAGGGCGTAAAATTAGCATCAAAGGGAGGACTCTAACATTTTGATCATCGAACTTTTAGCCGTTTGATTTTGATCGTTGCCATTTTCTATCCTAACCGTCCATTTGAACACCTCCAATTCAATGGTCAGCATTTTCAAAGCACAGAGAGCAGTAAGTGGACCATCTAGTCCAAGTTTCTAACCGTTGCCTACTTTTCTTTAAGACCGTCCATTTTCAAGCTACCCACTAGCGGTGCTGGACGGTTTAGCTATTCCATGTAGAGGTTGGATCCTCTGCAACGTTTGTAGAATAAGCTTATTCTACAACATGCTGTATAATGCCCACTGCGATGTATGCACAAGATCCAATCAGTTCATCATATTCTCCTCTTCATTTTCTCCTCAGATCCAGAGAATCAGGCCAATCCAAGACTCAGGTGTGCCACACCATGTAAAATCATGCCTAAAACATCTAAAATCTCCAGGTGGGTCCCACAATTGAGTTTCTGAATGGCTTATATTTTGGAGTGTGCATTCATCAGGGTGTGGCACACTTGTATGGAATATACAAACACGGTGGGCCCCACATACGATTAGATCTGGTATTGGGTGGGGCCCATTCAAAATATAGACTGTCCCTGGCCATTGCCGGGCCCACACACAATCCAAAACATTTTAATGGTGGACAACCCCTCCCATCTCTTCCCTGTAGTGTGACCCACCTTATTTGTTAGATCGTGATGATTTTCGGTGAACGGTCGAACTTGAAGCTTGATATCTTACGGACGGTTTGGATGTGGACATTTACATCATGAAAATCAAAATACATATATATATTATTATAACCTTATCAACAGTTGCGGGGATAGCTCAGTTGGGAGAGCGTCAGACTGAAGATCTGAAGGTCGCGTGTTCGATCCACGCTCACCGCATTCTTACTGGCTTATCCACACCGTCCATCGGTTTTTTTTTTTTTTTTTTTTTTTTCAGATCTGGCCCACCTGATGAGTTTCAAGTGGCTTATCCACTCCGTCCATCCATTTTTCAGCTCATTTTAGGGTCTTGCTTTTAGTGGGCCCCACAGATTTTACTTTGAGTTACTCAATCCGCAATCGGATTTCTCTTATCTTCTTTCCGTCCATCGTCTCTTTTTGTCCTCCGCGGAGTCATATATGATACTCAGGCTGCGTATGACACTCGATACGCAGGAAATTAGAAATTGCACACGTGGCATGTATTAACTAAAATCAAAACCGACTACAATATGCAATTCACTGTTGGAAACTCACAGTCCCATTATCAGATTGGTTGGAAAATCCTAACCTCTGATTCTTGGACTCTTGTTTATGGATTAAGGTAGTTGCATTTTTCACTTTTAACCGTCCAATAAATGTCCACAATTCCTATATCCAGACTATCAAATGAATTTAATTTTTGGTTCATCATACTTCTATATTACGTACGACAATTTGAACGGTTTCATTTGACTACTTGTATGCCACGTGTTCCATTTGTGAGAATTTTCTAACTGCCTGTGTATCATCCATCACACTCTGCCAGAGTATCAAAGTTTTTTCCTTTTCGCCGAACGTCCACCTTCTCAAATATTTAATCCTTTATCCTACCGTCCAACGGTGGGCCCCACTGTTCGCCTACTCTCATCAGGACGCGAGTTGCGTGTAACCATGGTATACGGTCGCCGTGTGACCCGAGTCAATGTAGGGCCCACCGCGATGTCCGTGTGACATCTACTCCGTCCATCTGTTCGCAAGATTATTTTAGGATGTCAGCCCAAAAATGCGTAGATCCAAAACTTAAAAGTGGGCCACACTGCAGGAAACAGTGGGATGGAATCGCCGGCCATTGAATCCTTCGTGGGGCCCACAGTGATCGTTAGATGCCATCCAAGCCGTTCATAAGGTGATTCAGACATGGATGCAGGGAAAACATAAAAATGATTCTGAACCAAGAATTCTACAGGCTCCACCCCAATAAGGTTCCAATGGTGACCGTTCAATTCCTACTGTTTCTTGTGGTGTGTGGCCCACTTGAATTCTTCCTCAGTTTTTCTTTTATATCCCAAATGATCTTTTGAAACTGTTGGACGGAGTGGATTTCACAGGTAAATCACGGTGGGCCCCACAGTGCTTGGGGTTGTTTGGGCTCAATGCAGCAGGGGTTGCACGCAACTCCCCGCCTTTTTCAATTCTACTCGCAGTGAGAATCACTCTCCCTGTCTCCCACCATGTCCTAAGCGCCCAACGGTGGGGCCCACATTGTGTTCTGAACTTCCATTTTCTCGAATTCTGACCTTTTATCCGACCGTCCACGTTGGGCCCACTCTTGGGCCGTCCAACATTGAACCCCCCGTTCTTCTCCTTTTTTTGAGGAGTCATTTAATACTCTGGCGTAGTGTGACAGATGATACACAGACACTTGCATTATAAACGTGGGATATAAACTCACCAAATTGTGGATATAAGATGGTATTGGTGGAAAAGAAAAGAAAAAAACAGAGAGAGAGACAGAGAGAGAGAGATGCTATACGTGCTACGGATGTGCCACGTGCGAGATCCAATCCATCCATCAGATCATTGTTGTGGTTTAATTTACAAATTACATGTGATAAATGTAAGAGTGCGAAAATTGAATGTGCGGCTCAATTCAAACAAAACAATTATTAATGCAACAGATTACACTAAGGGGTGTTTGTTTTCTTATTTACAATTGGAAATAGAAGTAAATAAATAATCATTATTTTCCATGTGAAATATATGGCTGCCGACCATACACAGTGACATTTGATTTGACTTGACACTAATACCAAGGAAAAAAGTTTAAAATTTTGTGGGGCACACCATGATATATGTGTATGATCCAAGCCATCCATTCATTTTAACAACTCATTTTAGGGCATGAACCCAAAATCCAGGCAAATCCAAAGTGCAAGTGGACCACAACACAAGAAATAGGGGGATTAAACACCCACCATTAAAAATTTCTTGTGGGCCATAGAAGTTTTCCATCAAGCTGATATTAGTGTTTTCCCTTCATCTGTGTTGTGATCATATGGTCAAGTTGGATCACAGATACACATCAGTGTGGGACCCACGGATGGCTTCACATTTCAATGATGGACGTCAATGATATGCAGTGTGGTCCATTTGAGCTTATAATCTCCTAATTTTTTAGGCACAAGCCCTAAAATGATATGATAAAATAGATAGATGGTGTGGATCGATCACATACATCATGGCAGGACCCACAAATTTCACTCACCCCTTTCCACCAACTTTTTTCAAAAAGTAAAGTCCCAACGAAAATCGTTGCATAATTACTCTCTCCATTTCCCCTCTTCCAAACAATGGGAATAGGTTATAATTACCTATTTACCACCATTTATAGTGGTAAATAGGAAAACAAACATGCCCTTGAATGTAAACACTAGGCAAGAATAAATAATTACAAGTAATCGCCTGCATTGAAGTAATGATGGTTGTTTTACATGTATTTGTAATTCGTTTGTTTTCTACAATCTTTCGAGTGTTCTGTTGACCAAATTACCAGCCTTGTGTTTGGTGTGAAGGTGTATTACAAGCAAAACACCGAGTTGTTATGGTGTCCACCACCTCAACCCGGTTCACACAACCTTGTGTTTGGTGCCCTACCTACTGTGCATGTATCATCTATACGGTCATGGTCAATCGTTATTTTTGAAAACGGATTGGCTACTCCCCCTGCCACCAACCAATGGCTGGTGGTCAGTGCTATGTGGGCCCCCATTATCGGGTGCATTCCACAACCATCACACCGGACACTGCGATGGAATGTTCGAGGAACACTGTCATACTGGACATGGCTCCAATGGATTCCTGGCGGGATAGTGCCAACCCCAACGACAACCAACATCTACTCCACCCATTGGGATATTGACAGGAGAACCATTATCCGTGTTACTAGCCATTTGTGAAGTAGAGAACCATACATTAGTGCCCAAAACATCATCGAAGCCATTAACTTGTGGAACGGGTGGAATGGGTGGCGTTAGCAAGTCTGAATCTTTAGAACGACATGGATTGAAATCCATAAAAGGATCAGCAGGGTCCACAGCCAGATGAGATTTTCAAACTGACTTGAGGGCGTCAGAGATTTACCCTCAAGTACCTGCACTCGGTCAGGATACACCGTCTGCTTCTACCGCCTTTTCAGTCCAACTACAGCACCCTTTTTAAATTCGTTTAAATACCATTAAAAACAAACAATGGTGAAAAGTCATTATTACCCTTTGCAGGCCAATTACTTGTATCTTGGAAAACCAAACAAGCTCTAAGGAACGTGAATGACGATAATTGAAATATAGATTTAATTTGATTGGGTCGGTATTAAATAAATTGCTTTACTAATATCCTTTGCTATTTATAACCTTAACATGATTTAGCACGACTTAATCCTCTCTGCTTCTAAACTTGTCATCTGCCTTATAACTGCTTTAGTGCGATCACTCTTTATCGATTGTTTAGTAGATGATCTTTTTATTCGACCGTTTGGTAGATGATGTGGCATTACTTGATGCGCTCAAACCGTATTACTATAGAATTCTCTTCGTATATCATAAAAATCTTCAAATACACCATACAAATCCATCCAGATTTTGGCTTTCACAATAATTGGCAACAACAGTAATGAACAATCATATCGACCATTTAGTTTAGCCATTTGATCCAAACTCTTCACCCTATCTTAACCATCCATTTAATGGGCGACGATCTGCTGGTTAGCAGCAGCGGATGACGTTTTTGGTGCCGTGAACAGTGTCATAGGATGTATATGTGCAGCCCTTGGTTCTGTAATCGGGATCGTTGGTGTAATGAGTCCCACAATAGAGGGATATCCCAAAATTTTCACACATTGGAAGATCCTCACCCTTGACACTCTACTTATCCAGTAAAGGAAATGCAACAATACTACACATTCAACAGAAAATAGGCGAAAGATCTAAGGCTTAAATCTTCCAATCTAGAGATTTTTGGGCTATCCTCCTCCACTGGTTCCTTCATACCAACGCTCTGGACCATAAAACCATGGGCCCCACATGCAGACAATTGGAAGCCTCAACATACTGTACACTTGCTTACAGAATGAATAACCTGTAAAATCTCTACTAAACATCCCACCTACAAAAATTAAAAATACAAAAAGTTGAACGAAATGGTCCCAAATAATCAAAAACAGAGAAGAAATCAAATCCTCTTAAATGATATTTAGATATAGGAATTAAAACCCATTTCAGCATTTCTTCAGAACATTACAAATTTCAAAACTCCACTTGTAACAGCAGCAGCAACAACAACATCAGGCAACCATCTAAAACAATCTAAAAACCCATCATCATCATCATCACCATTCCTCATCATCCATCATCGCCATCAACATCTTCACCATCCATCATCATATTTGAAATGTTTCTTCAGAACCTCTACAACTTCCCTCTCAATACAACAAATTGCACAAGTTCAGGAAGGATTTTAAAAAAAAAAAATCACTAAAAGAAATCGAATTCCAAATAATTATCCGAACCCTTGTGACCAGCAGGGGCTGCTGCAGCGGCCTTCTCACTTGTCGATGCCGCTGGTGGTGGGGCTCGCTCGATCTCAACCGGCTTTGGGATCTCTGGTGGGCTCGCGCAACGTATCAGAGCCCAGTTCACGCCTTCGAAGAAGGGGTGCTGCTTGATCTCCGTTGCACCACGCTTGTATGCCAGCCGGTGCTGCGGTTCCTTCACAAGCAGCCCCCTTATTAGATCCCTTGCTGGGAAGCTGACAGACGGGGACTCCGGGAACCGGAGGGGTTGGCCCACAACGTTAAACAGTGTGGCCCGGTTCCCTGACCCCTTGAATGGAGTCTTCCCAAACAGGAGCTCATATAGGAAGATCCCAAACGTCCACCAATCTACCGCGCTCCCGTGACCCTCACCTTTGATGATCTCCGGTGCTAGGTACTCATGAGTCCCAACAAATGACATGGAGCGGGCCCCGGTTGGCTCTGCGATGAGCTCTGGCAGGGGACTGACTTGGTTCCCAATCTCATTCCTTGCCTTCCTTTCCTTCTTTGACTTGCTGGAGAAGAGGCGGGGGAGAAGCAGGTGGTAGGGGCCACACATGAAGGCTGAATACAGGAGGGCTCAATGCAGGCGGGCTGGACACAGTAGACGGGGTTCTTCCGAAGGGGATCGGAATCAATGGACGAGGACTTGACGAGTGTTGGACTGACGGTGCAGCGGAGGGAGAGATCGAAATCGGATAGCATGATGTGGCCATCCTCCCTTACAAGGACGTTCTCAGGCTTGAGATCCCGGTAGACGATACCGAGCATGTGCAGGTACTCCAGAGAAAGGAGGACCTCTGCTACATAAAACCTGCACAAATGAAAAAGAACAATCTTACTTACCAAGTACAATCATATTTCTTTCCATCAAAACCATTGGTCTAATGCATCCTTCTATGGATTAGGGACACCCCAAAAGTCTCCCACATTGAACCATCCAAAATTTTCAAGTGGTTGCCAACAAATCAACAGTTGATAGAAAAAAGAATACAGCAATGGTCCACATTGAATGGAAAGAAGGCAATTATCCAAGAGTTATTGTCTTCAAATCTGGGAGATCTCTGGGGCATTTGCCATCAATGGCAGCGGCCCATGATATCAATGGTTTGGATTATGAAAATGGGTCCAACGTGTAGAGACTCCTCTCAACTAACTAAGCATACATATGCTAACAAGTGGGGCCATATAATTGCACTACTAAAGAATCGATTGATGGCATAGGACACCTGAACCCAAGACACAGCCCTTTGACAGACTACAAATAACATGGAATGGGAACATAGACTTTGATGAAGTCATGGTAGCTGAAGCCAGCTGCGTCTGCAAAAGAAGCTCCAAAGCAGACTAACAGAGAAATCAGACCAACAGAGAGGGATTTCCCTAATATATGATTATGATTAGCCAAAATGAGATGAACTCATTTTTAGGTGTCTACCAAACAGGCAGTAAGAAATGAGATGAACCCATTTTTTAGACATCTACCAAACAAACAGTTCCTAATACTTCAGAAATCAAAATCTTCTCATAAGAGGTTCACGGTGTATTCATTATAGTCAGCATCGTTTAGAATGTTGAAACAATGGGGGAGTCTCATCCCCAGCGCTTCGGCAATTCTCATCCCCGATAAGATTGAGATCTCTAAATACCAGTGGCTGAATCCAAGGTTTCAGATACAGGCTTCTCGGTCAGTGCTTAGTCCAGGTAGTAGTATCAAGGGAACTGATTAGATTTTAATCTGCAGTAAGATGAATAAAATGCAGTGGCCCGCAATTGGGCTAGTACAGAGGAGCCCAGCCAATTCCAGTCCGTTGAACGCCATTTGGATAATTTCTAACGTAGTGTTGAAAAAGCATGAAGCAAAGTGGCACCAGGTCTGGGTGCAGGAACGGGGAAGCATCTATTTCCAAATGCGGGCAACTGCAAGCAGCTGTGAGGCAGGACAAGGAGCCAAGAGTTCAAAGGGTGAATGAAAGCACAAACAGCACTAGTTAGAAGGCTCATACAACCAAGTTCTGACATCCAAGAAGAAGAAATATGTGAATGGGCAAATGGAGCCCATCAATAGATATTAGCAATCCAATGGCAAGATGCACCATTTAATCCACACGGTTCATTCTTAAACCAAAATCCATCTTTCCCAAAAACCCATGGAAGAAAAGGCCACCTGACAACTTCATATGCCTTTCCAAGGTCAAGTTTCAACCCCAATCCTTTGAATAGAATGCAGCGAGTAGACTAAAAGATGCCTTTTGCAACGCAAATTCAATCCGGAATTTTTGCCCACAAAACCACTTTGACAAGGACAGACCCGTCAACCTTTTAATCCTCCCTAATCCCTATACCATTTTAGAAATAATCATATGGAGATCACTCACAAGACGAATAGGATGATAGTCTTTATATTCATTAATGTAGAAACTGGGAAAAGAAGAAAAGAGAACTATCTAATTTCTCCTCCTTTAGAATCCTTTATTTGTAATCTCCTGATGGCAATCTCTCCAAAAAAAAACAAAAACTTACATATATATATATATATATATATATAATTACATATTACAAAGATTAGACATCTAAAATATAACTAAAGGATATAACTAAGAGATATGCATCAATATGGTGTTCATTAGGAACACAAAAGACTGCACACCATTAGTATGGTTGATGCAGGACAATTAACCACTTGCTCTAAAAGCTCAAGCTGTTAGAGCATGGCAAATTAATCCCTTTATCTCATAGCTCAGGCTCCACATCGCATGGATTAGGACCTCGGTCGAACCCCCCTCGTGGGCCCCAAATCACATGGGTACCGCCTCTCATGGGTGGGGCCCGCCTCACACCCGAGTGTGCCCCAGCATCCCACAGGCAACCCCACTCGAGCCCGGTGTGAAAATGCCCCTACATTAATGGTGCTCTGCACATACACAGAAAGTTGTGTACTCTTAACAATTACATTCCCACCCTTTATAGTTAAAGTCGACTTGTCACTTTACATTGATTTAAATGATACCAGTTTTTCAAATAGCGTTCCTAACATAGTGGTAGCGTACACTACGTAATGTAGCGTAGCCGTAGCGCTATGTAGCGTAGCTAAATAGCGTAAATCCCCTGTAGGCTCATAGCGTACGCTATAGCTACGTAGCGTGCAGTGTTTATGGCGTAGGCTACAATATATTTTTTTTAAGTTTTGTTTTTTTAAAATCGTGTAAAATTTACATCACAAAAAAAAAAAAAAAAAAAAAAAAAAAAAAAAAAAACCCCTTAAAAAGTAAAGTTAAAAGTAAAACCAAACCTTTTTATATTTACTTTCACTTAAAATGGTGGTCATCCTTTGTTAAAGTTGGTGTGAAACTCACACACTAAAAAACCTTTAAAACTAAAAATAAAAGGGGTTGTATAGATGACATCTACATCGTGTTTAATACTCTTAGTCTTAACCTGTGGAATTTTTATTTCTTTTCATACTTGCGAGTTGTGATTTGTGGTTTCAATTAGACATTATTAATTAAAGTGATTTTCTTAGAAAGTTGTTGATGCGATAATTATTTGATTTGTTTTATGACTTTATATATGTAGATTAGATTTTGATAAATGATAATTAATAATTTGTTTGAACATGATATTTGAAAAAACGAATCATCTATTAGGCATTTTTATATTTTTTGCTTTTTTTTTACTACTTATCATATTTTTTCTATTTTCAAACTAAAAAATATAAGTAGAAATCTTGTGATCTTTCAATATATATATATATATATCGTGTAGCTTAAGCTACACACTATGCTATTTACACTACACGCTACAGAGGGTTGAATGCTACGCAACACGCTACCACTATTTAAAACACTGGATGATACTTTACTAAAGCATTAGTCCTATGTTCAAGAATTGAGAACTTGAAATCTATGATGCACGAATCCTTCTAAAAGCTGGGACACACAAGTCAGATACTTTGACAAGGACAAGGGATCCCACTTTCCCAGGACTTGGAATTTTTGATCTACCGAGATTTTGAACTCTTACAGTTGTGCTTAGAATCTATAATGAATATTGCCAATAAGGCAATGAATTCTACTTGGGGTATAGCGAGGAAGTATTTTAACAAGATTATACCTATGAGCAGAAACCAATCCAATCCTTCTCATACACATATTCTAAGAATTTGGATTTTTGAGGATCCATCACCCCTAACCATATTGGCATACTTGATATCAGTAACCGTACTCAGGTTACTGGCTTGTAATTGACTTGGTAATTATCTTTTCGGATTTCAAAGTTTGAATTAGCTAAGTGAAGAAAAGAAGCATAGAAAATGAAAGAAAAATTAAAAAAAATAATAAGGAAAAAAGATAACAGAAAGGAGGGCCTACATCTCTGACTACGAAAGAAAATTCAGCCAAACTTCAAACCAAATAAGAAGCCCCAAGAGCCTACACTGGAACATTTTTTAAGAAAGAAAATTCAGTCAAACTGCAAACCAAACAAGAGAGGAAAAAATAGTTAATTCAAATGTTCAAATATTAAAGTTTGCTGCCATGCATTATTAAATCTTCCAAATCCCTCTTTCTATTTCTTCTATGAGTCTATTTGATTCCTTTCTAATCCTATTCTCCTATCACAAGTTGCCAAAAAAGGGGATAGATAAAGAAACCAACTAAGCAGAAACTAACTTAAATCAGGACATCTGATAAAGAAACAAAAACTACCCAATTAGAAACTTATTGACATAAGGTAAGTGGGATAATGTCCAACTTCAGCAGTGGCAGTGTGCCCACTACTCACGTCACTTATATGCACCTGTGGCACCCCTTTTTATCTCTTCTTGGCGTATGTCGGGACTCCAATGGTAATTTTGAACTGTATCACATTCCTTTCTAGCCTGTACACACCATCCAACTAGTTGACATTCAACAACCAATCCACAATCAGCCAATGATTCTTACTTCAAAGCATGACTGCTAAATAGCTCATCGAAACCATATAATATTGACTCCATGAATCAGATTGTCTCCATGTCTGAGGAAGAGATCAATGCAAAAATCACAGGTGTTGCATTCTCTTGAGTTGCTTCAGTTCCATTGTAAAGCATATGCCGCCATGCCACGAACACCTCATCGTCACATCTACAGATGGCAACTTTAATGTGCCAGCACAAGCCAAATAATCAGATCTAAATTGAGAAGCTTTTACAATATCAAAGAAAAGAATGTCCGCTAAGTTCATAAAAACAAGTCTGCTAAGTCCATAAGCACTCAATATCAGGACAGACAACCCATGTCATCCATATACATGAACCCTTCACTAGGATACTAAACCGCAGAGCGGAATTCTCTTTCTCGAGTAGATTACCCACCGGAACCTTGTCCCTAATAGTAATACTTAACTGAGCAAAATCCAGAGTCTAAACAGCTATAAAAACCCATGCATCTTGCTACAAAACTCTTCCAAATAAACTTGGGAGTTGAGACTGAGGGAGCCACCATAAAGTCGAAAGCTGCTCCATCTATTCCACATTGTTGCAAATCAACGTCCAGCTGCCAGAGATGTAGACATCTGCCTCTCCCGTAGATGTTGGTTGTGTTTGGAGGTCCCTGAATTGATGATATGAAGGTTGAATTTGTCAGATGGTCACTGTTTTGAACTCATAGAGTGTTTGGAGTGGCATGGCAAACAAACCCAATTGAGCAGGTTAATTCTTTTTTCTTTTCTGCCATCCAACTTGTTTCAACTATTAGCCAAAATAAGAGGAACACCCACCTGCTGAGAAGCTCCTTGGATGCCCATATGCAATCACTGAGATAAGTACCCTTCAACCTGCCTCCTAGGTGCCACATGCTCTTTTCTCTCCAACATTCCCACGCCACAGGAAGTAGGGATTTTTGCAGTCCCAATGATGCACTGAAAAGATGAACAATGCCACCTTTGCAGGAGTGGTTCCATCAGGGAAGATCTTTCCACCTTGAAAATTGGAATGCAGTTGGAACATTTCACATATAAGATCACAATCCTGATCCTGCAAATTTGCCAACTTGAGTGGAAGCTAAAGAGATATCAGACAACATCCCACCTGCTCAACATTGCATTCCACCATTTGTTGGATGCCATTGGGCAATGGGAAATTAACTTCAACTGATAAAAGCGGATGAATACTCAGTGTTTCCTCGTTACCCTCCACAAAATTGTGACAAGCACATATTAGAGATGAGAAATCATCAGAATGAATTACTTCTTTCTTCAATTCCGATCTATTGATGAATTATTTCTTTCTTCAATTCCTATCAATAGATCATAGATTGCTGCACACCTAAATATTGAGCTTATGGTTTCAACAAATAGGAACATCTCATGGAAATTGGAAACCTCTCACCAAGAAAAGCCTCTTCTACCAAAATAGTCTGCACAAGCACAGAAATTTCCTGAATTTTTCTTTGGGCAAACATTTCCCAAATATATTTCCCTAATTTGCAGTGCAAATTATTTTTTTTGTAGCTGGCTCATCGAGCAGGCATGTCAAATTAAATATTTCATCATTGGGAACTTCATTTTATGGCAAGTGAACCTGAAGGTAAATCACAGTTTAGAAGAAAATCAACCATAAGCAAGTTTCTGTAAATAGTTTGGATAATTGATGATAAGAAGTCCTCCACTTTGTTCCACAAGAGATGAAAATCTCCACAGACCTTAGGGTTCCTATCCAACATTGGAAAGGGCAACCATGGTGGTAACCAACCAAAACAAGCTCCATAGGATCTCGAATAAGCATGGGACATAGAGTTAGCCAAAGTGACACATTTACCCCATGGGGTCAGTTTGAAATACGTCCAACATTCTGTAGAGATTTGTAATCACTCGGGCGATGTCAGGATGAGGCTGATTCTCACGGGACGGCTTATTTGATTGTTACGGCAGGACAGGGGCCCATAGAATATCGGGTTCATTTCAGAGAAGGGAATCCTCTTGTGTGGAGTTCAAGATGCTTCTGATGGCAAATTGAAGAACAAGCCAAGCTCCAGGCGCTATCTAGTCCGCTGAAGGAAGCCCAAGCTGGTAGCCTTTGGCAGGAAATACAGAAACAAGTTGGAACCATGAATATGTTAAAGACACTAATTAGATTTTTAATCCAAATGGTGGATTTGGATGAATAGGTATGACAATCAAGATACATGTGGAAAAGCATTGCCTCACAGATTGAATGGCTTGTGAGGATAGGAGCAATCTCCAATATCCCAAGAGAAGATATAATACTTTGGGTAAGTCATCCTACAACAAAGCAATTGGTGCTCCACCAGTTTATGGTGATATGCAAATGGATGTCTATGTCACTTTCCACTATAGCATAATTGAGCCCCTGACTAGGTTTTCTTGTTTTCCTTCTAAATTATTTTTTCAACTTACATTGTCGTTTTCAAAAAAAAAGTCATATGACACAAGGAATGGGAAGCAATGCAAAAATGAGGGTCTAAAGGCCCTAAACCAATGTGTATTCATTGCATTCGACATGCAATGCTTCATAATCCAAACTAAAACTACAAAACGGTAAAAGAAATCATGCAAAAAACCATGCACATTCCATACATTCTTTCATATCCCATATTAAGTAATCAAAAAGCATTCACTGCCATAATTAAAGGCTTCACAAAACGGAATGCACAAAATTAGCGTTATCTGCAGTTAACATCAAATCGGTTGCACACTATTTCCAAACAAGTCAGCACCACATCCAACATTTTGACCCGTGTAATGTCAGGGATGCATCAGTATCTTCAAACATCCATTTTGTTCAATTCTAGAAATAAACAGGCAGCAGCTTCATATACTGATACTGAGAAAAGATAATCAGCAATCGATTGCAGCAGCAGCTATCCATAATAGAAAGGTTAACTGGTTAAGTACAGGATTTCTTAGCATCCTTCTCAATAGAGTTTGAACATGCAGAAACAGTAAGAGCCTGGATGGATACTTGGCATTGGGGGTACAACTCAAGTGGGTTGGGTCAGTTCGAGGGTCAATCTGTAACCTGACCCAACCTGACCTCACGATGACCCAACCCATAACTTGACCCAACACAACCTCAAGAGGACCCAACCCATAACCTTGAGCCGACCTGACCTCAAGGGGACCATGCCCATAAACCCAACCCAAATTTCTCTATACTCGACCCAGCCCAGACCAACACAAATACATGTGATTATTCCCAACCTAAAATCAGGTTGACGTTTTCTAACCTGAACCTGAATCTGAACCCAAACCCAACCCAAATTGCTCCATACTTGACCCAGCCCAGACCAACCCAAATACATGTGATTATTCCCAACCTAAAATCAGGTTGATGTTTTTCTAACCTGAACCTGAACCTGAATCTGAACCCAAACCCAACCCAAGGACCTAAACCGACCCAAACTCAGGTTGGGTCGAGCAGGTTCCATTTGACCGGAACCTAAGTTGCAGCCCTACTTGAAATGACCCCAAAAATGCAGATGGGTGGGTGTTCACTGCTCTGATTGAGATTGGGATGATAACTGGTCTGACTGTTATTGGGGCGGTTCTAGCAGGCAAGAGCATTTAGTGCATCCTATCATCTGCATTTTACAGGATCCACCAGATGGCACCGCTTCATCAAAATGCAGTAAAATGGGAGGATTTTTAGTTATACTAGTATATATCTTTTAGAAATTTACCGTCTAATTCCATATCGATTCCACTCCAAATAAAAGTAAAAGGCAAAAGAAGGCATGGTATCATACTTCACTGCGTGTTCAGTAAAATGTTTCCCCGGTTGCCTTTGCCGAAGGGTGTGAAGGTCTCCTCCCGGACAGAACTCCATCACCAAACACGAGAACTTATCGGTTTCGAAATGAGTATATAACGTTGGAAGGAATGGATGGTCAAGAGATTGTAATATCTCCCTTTCTGTCTGTGCTCTAAGCAGCTTCTTACGGCTAGCCAAAGACCCTTTATCCATTATCTTCATTGCGAAGTAGCTCTTGGTCCCACTCAACTCCGCCAGATGGACACTGCCAATATCTCCACACCCCAACCTCTTCAGCAGCCTGAAATGGCTCAGACCCAAAACCCCATCTCTTGCCCGGACCACCTGAATGGCTTCCCATCTCGAATCATTTGCTTTGTGGGGTTTGTTGATGCTGCTACTTATGCTGCTACAGGTGCTTTCATCACTCACATCACTGCTTGTGCTACCCCTACACATGCTGCTTTTACCACTCTCAACGCAATCGGCACGGTCACTGATTTTCGCGCTTCCGCTAGTCTTAGTGATACTGCTGGTCCCATCGCTGACTTTCGCAGAAGCCAAGCTATCCTTCACACTGCTATATTCCGATGTTTTCTTTTCTTGATCCCCATTGCTTTCCAAAGTGCCTGCAGTCCCATTTATCTGACGCTGTCCTACAGCAACTACTTGTTGGGTTGGCTCTTTTGGAGATTCCAAGGATAAGTTCAAATTACTTATGTCTGGAAAACGTGCAGATTTTGAAGTAACCTTGTTGGGTGAAGGATCGATGGACCCCTTTTGGTGCAGAGAGGGTGTGCGATTCACTGAAACTTCTGTAGCTATCTGCTTTGAGATCACCTGCTGTGCTGATTTTGGAAGTTTTTTCGGCGTACAGGCTCTGATTTGCTTGTTTTTGTGATCGGCAAAGGCGAAGGCCTGCGAGCATTAGAGTCTGCTATCTGAGAACCAACCTTCTTCTGCTGCTGCTGCTCTGAGAAAGTTCTAGGATTGGTTTTTGATGCCATTGATGGAAACACGGACGATTCAAATAAATAGAATACAGGCAGGCCCATCACTCAGCCCCCAGTTTGAAACCCGCTAACCCATATTTCACCCCCAATAATGACATTTGACAGCCACTTCTCATGACCGCAAGTTCTGGTAACTCAATCTCTGTAATTCAATAAAATTGAAAAAGATCACCACCAAGATAATGAAATAAATTAAAAAAATCACATGCTAGCCTACTATGCATGGTTTCCAATGTTGCTTAAAAGGTAGTGGTGATGAATCCATCATGTGCCGATACATGGATGATGATCTACATCATTGATCTCATGGAGCCCATTGTGGAAATATCC
>JAJHSJ010000039.1:0-42582 GCA_021015155.1 Magnolia officinalis
CCCCGGCATAGTAGGGTTGGTTGGCTTCATTAGCTCGTTCTACCCCAAATTCATATATTTACATCAGATAACTCATTCCGGATTGCAAGATACGTCCGATTTGCCCCGAAATTACCCGAAATGGAGCGAATCGGGGTCGAGGGCCTACCCACGTTAATCTAGGGGTGGCCAGGGTGGGACCCAGGGTTTTTGGGGCCTAGGGGACAGGAGGGTCTCGACCATGGGCCCCCCCTCGAAATCTGGGCCATTTGTCGGCGAGGCCTCGCCGGTTTTTTGGCTGGGCCGGGCCGGCCGTCCGGGCCGATCGTGTTTGGGGGCTTGGGGAACCCCCTGGTATATGGGTCGTTCGCTAAAACCCCCCTATGGCATACCTCCTTCACAAATCACCCCCTCCCCCCAAGCTCTCTTTTCTCTTCCAAGTTGCTGTTTTCTCGTTCAAATCTCCCTTCCATCCACCCATTTCGTTATTCCCTGGCCAAACACGCACACCATCACCGTTTTCTGCCATAGCCAACTGTCAACCTCTTCGTTCTCTCTCATTTGGGCTCTTACATGCCCCACTTGTGATTCAAAATCGTGTAGCCTTCTAACCTATCACATTTCTCCCTTTTACCTTCTTCATTCCTTGTCACTTGAGCTTCTACAAACATCTGTTGAGGCTCAAACTTGTGGAGAAACAAACCTCCAGCCCTTACTCTCTCTCCCCTTCACTTTTCATTCATTTTCCATGGCCCTATTCGAATTGGTTACGGCCATTTTTACGCTTTCCAACACAAGGCTCATTTTCCAAAGTCTATAAACTCAATTTTAATCTCACCCACCCTCCTCCCAAACATACCACTTCTAATCCCGAAGTGGGATTAGCCATGCTGTCCCATTTAATACAACTTAAGATCACTGGGCAAATAGGCCCATAAAGTTTGGACCTATGGGCAAATAGGCCCATAGAGTTTGGACCTAGAGCGGTGCTTCGACAGACCTGACAGTATAGGAAATCCAACAAATTAAGAACGTGAACTCTAGAACCCCCTTAGTTGGTTTGAGCATATGTGAAGTGCTCGAGCGTAGCTACATTCATGTTCGGGCAACTCAATTGCAAACAAACAAACAAATAAACAATTTCCTTTATTAAAAATTGTGTAAAATCATCTAGTGTATAAGCATAGACTTTGGATTACAACTAGGGGATTACGCTACTCATACGTTGCGACTAGGCACTAAAGAATGTAAAGGATTCATTATGCTAAGATACTTGAAAGATAGATTTAATTAGTCGGCTTAAGTAGGTTGGAGCGAGACCCCGTTCTTTCGTTGAATCCCCTTAATACTCATAGGCTTCTTTGATAACTCCTAGGAAAGTTGTTTGACGTAGAAACTAGTCACGCTTAGAGGAAACTTATATATCCTTTGGATTTAATGTTAGATCAAATCAATGCATCCCTTAGAATTGCCTTCTCGAGGACTTATTACAACCGGGAACACGGAGTAGAGAAACGATATATATCAGCGAGGTATTCGCGGTTTGAATTGAATTCTCAATCCTGGTAGCTACCAATGAACTCTATGCTCTGATCAGGTAGAGAGTCGGGATTAACTAGGATTCAGAACTGATACGAAAATTTTCTGTCTTCGCGAGGCAGAAGGTCTATGTATCCGATTCTGACCCACTACACAACTTTCCTTCCGTGTTGGCTCGACCACTTACAACTAAAAGTTTATAACTTCGTCTTTGAGAAGTGTAAGAATATATAGCCAATAGAGATTTTTCCTTTTAGGCCTAAGGAATTTCCCAAGTGAGCACAGACAGTTAGGAATTAGGTCCCAAATCACATGCCATGTTGGCATACATATTGTGCATATGAACGTAGAAAGATTGCCTGCCTGTTAGGCTTGACATGTACATAAGGTAGGTCGGGACCGTGATGATAGTCCTCCTTTGGTAGACTTAGGCATCTGGCCTCAAACTCACACCTGCCCCTGAAATCAACCACATTACCCATCATTTTTAGCTCCTTTCGATACCCATAGGTACCAATGCCATAATACACATCATCGATGAAAAGAAGACCAATGTAGTGGGAGACCGCATCCCATTTCATGTCAAGGATAGGTCCTAAATTACACCTTGTTCCGATATACGGAGCAGGACATAAATCTTGAGCCTTGAGGGTGAAAATAAATTTTTAAGGGGGGTAGAACATTATGAGCCCAATCTAGTTAGGTCACCTATTACACCTCTTTGATCTGGGCGGCGCAGCGGAAGCGTGGTGGACCCTTGCCCCACTGGCCCAGGATCGAAACTGTGCTCGTTGAATATGAAAATTATAGAAGCACTAGCAAGTTCTACTATGAGAAACCGTTTTAGAACGATCTAGTAAGATTTGATTCACCATTTCCTTGGACATAGATAATAACAGGGACTCTCTTAGACTAAGACCTAAAGGGTAACCTTAGACATAGACAATTTGAGCCTTTCAATGATGGACATTCCTTACGTTTCTAGAGTGATTGGACTACGGAGTTACTGAAATATACAACTGTGAAACATTCGTAGCTTGACCCAATTCTCAATCCTGGGTGACTACCAACGGACTCACTGCTTGACCGAGCAGAAGACCAGAATCTACCAGGACTCGGAAGGGATACGATGAGCCTTCTACCCTAGTCAGGTAGATGATCGATGTATCGGGATCAAGCCTACCAAAAAGTCTCTCCGTATTGGTCAAACATTGAAAATAGCTATCTTACTCTAAATTGTTGGGAATTGTCGTCAAGACTCCAAATAGGTAAAGAAATAAATTGTAGCAAACCATCAAGGTATGAGAAATGGATAAAGAAATATGTTTTAAGGGGGGTAGACTAAAATGAACCAGGCTAGTATATACCCTACGCAATAAAACCTAGGCAAAGAAATAATTAAATCTTTCCTTATTACCCTTAGGCAATTTTGGGGACGAAATTTTATTTTAAGGGGGGTAGATTGTAACATCCCGGATTTTTGCCAACCTGGGATTAGACGTCCTTAGGCAATGGGTCGATCCTAACACCTTATTAACTTGTCAAAACTCAGTCCCAAAGGCTAAAATCGCTTGTGAACCCATTTCCTTCACAAATCCCACCCTTCACCACCTTGCTCTTTCAATCTTTCTAAGTACTTTCATCCTAGACACTAACTTAAACTAGCTAAGTAGTTTAACTTGGATCACTTTATATACAAACTACAAAGGCCCAGGTACCACCTCAGATAGAAATTACTCAGGACTAAATCCTTTAGAAATTAGGCGAGGATTAGCCAGTGTGAAACTAGAGTACCTGTGAAATTAGCACCAATCACTTTAAATACGATCTGCAAGACCCAAAACTTGTAGAATCAATGACGCTAGGGTACCCTAAAATCTAGGATCAATCTCATTACCCGTCTGCTCTCGGGAGCATCTCAAAACTCCATATCAGATCTGGACCGCACGTCGGAAGTCTGAATAACACGAAGTTAAGGAATTAGGACCGCCTTGTTGGGCTTGACAACCATCTCGGAAATTAAATCTAGATAGTGTCCCAGTGTAATTCACTTGAGTCCGGAGCGAGGAGTGTGAAAACACATGATTTTCTTTAAAAATAAATATCTCAAATAGTAATCTGGCACCTCTCACTTGCGGATCAGTATTAGGCAACCAGACCGTCAGAATCTGACCCAATTACACCCTCGGATCAAGAAAATTTCATACACATATCCATGTACTCGGAATCTCCGATCGAGATCCGCTGACCATTGAACTGATACTGGTCCACCATTTGCGATCTGGAATCCCGACTGAAATGAAAACTTAACTAAACGTAGATCCAGTGTTAGTGAGCTTAAGTCCGACCTTTGGCTCAAGGAGGCCCACCAGAAATCCTCCATTGAGCTGGAACTGGTCCGCTTTGGCTATAACCTAAGTATACTTTGACCTGGAGTCTATTCCGGTTAGTTTTTAGGCTATATAAGGACCTTAGAAACCTCTCTCTCACAGCCATACGAATTTGAGAGAAACCCTAGAAAGAGAAAAGAGAGAGAAAGTGTGGGAGAAGTGGAAGAATCTCCTTGCCACTATTCCCTGCTGCTATCCATGCTCCATCACTCCGTTCTGTCGTTTTTTTTTTCGGCGAATCCGACTTCGTTTTTAGGTAAGAAACCCTAACCCTAATCTGTTTTGGGGTTGTATAGGTTGTAGGTTATGAAATAGCTAACCTATTTCGTTCTATAAGTTACCAAACTGTCGTATACGAAAGCTTAGCAAACCTATTGGATTCGTTACGATTCTACTACAAAAGGTGCGGACTTTAGGTGTATAGGTTATGGTTTTCAATGCTTTCAATGTCAAATAATGATAGATTCATGATCTGCATGCAATTGCACATGTGCAAAGTGCTGTCTGATTTCCGTTTCGATTAAAGATGAAGAATATGAAATTTTACATACTTTAGGTATTTGTAGAAAGTACCGTATACGTATAAATTTTGAAAATATATTTGCCATGCTTATTTGCTGTATTGATATATGATATATGGATAAAATACTTGTTTGGCGAAAAGACTCTCCCTAATTCATGTTTTTGCTAATATACACTATGTATGTTAAAATAGTGTATTCTAAGTGTTTGTGAAAATGACTGAATGAGTATAGAATTCTCATTCGTGCTCGCCATGACTAATTGTCATGGATATATGATTGTTGTATTGGCGATACCCCTTTGACGAAAGGATTTGCCCTAAGTCACGCCACAGCCAATATACACTATATATGCTAAACTGTGTGGCCCAAGTGTTTGTGGAAATGACTGAATGAATATGGAACTTGGATTCCTGCTTACCATGACTATCCGTCGTGGGTGTATGCGTGTTATGATTGGGGTAACTCCCTAGTGAAAGGATTTGGCCTTATACCTATGTGATCAACATATGTCATGTATGTTGATGTATGTAGTCTAAGTGTTTGTTGAAATATTTGAATGAGTAGTAGTTAGTATATTGTAATGTATAAGGGTGTTGAGATATGATTCTCAACTCCTTTAACTATGTGTATGATTTCCTTGGATAGTTGTGTGATTAGGAATTGAATATGTACAAACTCATGCTTGTGTTGTGCTTCATAACATGCTCAACTGATTGTATGATTTTATCTATGTAATGCATATGTTTAAATTCATGTTTATGTTGTATGATCCGTCATGGGTGATGGGGGAGTGGAGCAACGAGTGCGTGCAACAGCCCTGGCAGCCCTAAACGGATAATATCAGACTTTGATTGTATGATTTGAACCTTGATCCATTACTGCTTTAACTATCTGCAATTGAATGTGATTGGGGCTATGATTATAGTCCAGGCAATCGATAACGGGATTGAATTCGTGGCTGAGATTCATTTGCCACGTGAGATGTGTTTGACGAACCCGAGTCGTACTTCGGTTGGCGATAGTGATTGGCCACACGAAGTGCTTATGTGCTTCATATCGTTCAACTTGTGGTGCGCTCGAGCTACCCGAGCTCGTCAAGTAATCCGATCTGTCTAATGTATGTTTACCATGTTTGGTCGCTACTACTTGAACCTAGGGTACCAAACTTACCAGTGAAATCCCCTCTAACCATGGTACCTCGATCCGCTAAGACTCATGAGCCGGGCATGGTGGTATGGGACACCGTGGTCGAGCTGTCGGCCTACGCTGGGGCCACGTGCCTCCCCGTAGTGACCAGTGAGCAACCAAACTCATGAGCCGATTATGGTGGTATGGGACATTATATTCGTGCTGTCGGCCTACATTAATAAGGTGATGGGGGAGCGGTGTAACCTTTGTGTGTAACAGCCCTGACAGCCCTTTGTAGTGACCTCGAGCATACTCTGAATTTGCGGTGAGGCGACGAGTGTTGCCGCAGTGTATAGAGTATGAACTAGGCCTACATCTGTATAGTGATGAACCGTTAAAAAGGTGATGGGGGAGTGGTGTAACCTTTGTGCGTAACAGCCCTGGCAGCCTTTGCAGCGACCTAGAAACACACCATCGTATGAGATTAACTAGGATTGATGACCCTAGAATGGATCATGTTTGGGAATGATACAAGGGAGGTACCTTAGTTTCCTAATACTGCTATTTGAAATGGACTAATAATTACTCGTTAATCATGCTCATCATCGCACTGCATGTGCCTGGTAGATGTGGAACACTGAGGGATGAACGCATTCACGAACGTAAGATGGTGTCGCATGAGGGTGGTTTGGCATGGGCATACGTCTTGTCATTTCATACTTGCATTAAATAAGAGTAGTTAGAATTGTTTGATTGTACTGCTTTATCATTACTGCTTGACTGAATTGATAATATGTTAACCTATGCTTTATTGTTCCACTGAGTTGATCACTCACTCCCACGTTACGGGACGGTGTTGTACACACCAACCAGATTTGTTGAGTTTCAGGCGATGGCAATGCTTATGAAGCAGAGCCAGACTATTGTGATGTTGAGGAGGAGTTCTCCTACATGTAGTTCTCTGTCAGGTTTATGAAGACCTGGTATTGTATTGACGGGGCTATGGTGCTTGGGATAGAAGACATTATACTTCCTCACATTTAGTATATTTTAGAACTGTACTTGTAATTATTTAACCTGGTAACATTATCACACTCTGGAGACCCACCACTGTTTTTATATTGTATATTCCACTTGCAAATTTAACTGTCTCTGGAGTATAATATGTTGTTTTAGCTTAATCTCACTCATGTTCAATGCACTAATATAGACAACATTCAATCATCATTCATTTAATTGCATAAGTGATGCGTTGTAACTCAGGAGTTGAGTTTATGCTCGACCCCCAATTTTCAGGGCGTTACATTTATACTCTAAAATCCAAGGATGAGGTCATTGGTGTGTTTAAATTGTTTCATGCTATGGTCAAGAGGGAGACAGGTAGATCATTGAAGTGCATGGCGACTTTCATGAGTATTGTAAGTCCCTGGGTATACGGCATGAACAGACGGTTGCCAAGACCTCCCAGCATAATGGTGTGGCTAAGCGAATGAATTGCACCATTGTTGAGAGAATCAGATGCATGTTATCCCATGCGAAATTGCCCAAGACGTTCTGGGGAGAAGTAATGCACACGGCAATGTATCTGATAAACAGATCTCCATCAGCCTCGTTGAATGGAGAAGTGCCTGAGAAGGTGTGGACTGGACAGGATCCATCGTACAGTCATCTCAGGGTGTGTGGATGCAGGACATCCGTTCACGTACTAAAGGACGAGAGGTCCAAGCTCGATATGAAGATCAGGCAGTGTGTGTTCTTGGGGTACGGTGATGAAAAGTTCAGCTACAGATTATGGGATCCGACCGAGAAGAAGCTCGTTAGGAACAGAGATGTAGTTTTCTTTGAAGATCAGTGTATAAAAGACATTGGTAAGCTAGAGAAGAACCAGCCTAGTTTAGGTGAGCTAGAGGACATGGATCCGGTTATTCCTCCTGTGGTGCCTGATGACGGGGGAGTACAGCAAGGTGCAGAGGACGAGGGAGTTCCTTCAGAAGATGGACCAGGAGAGCAGCTCCCACTTGATCCACCTGTTGAGCCACAGGTGCGGAGGTCATCTAGGGACAGACAGTCATCTAAGAGGTACTCGCCGCATGAGTACATTATGTTGACTGATGGGGGAGAGCCAGAAGATTATTCTGAGGCCCTAGCCGACAAGTATAAGGGGGAGTATTTGAAAGCTATGCAAGAGGAGATGGAATCCTTGCATAAGAATCACACATATGATATGATGAAATTGCCTAAGAAAAAGAAAGCTTTGAGCAACAAGTAGGTGTTCGGAAAGAAGGTTGAGCAGAAGAATTCACAGATGAGGTTCAAGGCCAGACTTATGGTGAAAGGGTTTGGTCAGAGGAAAGGCATAGACTTCGAGGAGATATTCTCACCAGTGGTGAAGATGACATCTATACGGGTGTTGCTTGGGTTGGAGGCTAGCATGGATCTGGAGATAGAGTAGTTAGATATTAAAACTGTCTTCCTCCATAGTGACCTGGAAGAAGAGATCTACATGCACCAACCAGAGGGATTCGAAGTCAAGGGCAAAGAGCATATGGTGTGTAGGCTAAGGAAGAGCTTGTATGGGCTAAAACAAGCTCCACAACAATGGTACAAGAAGTTCAACTCATTTATGTTGAAGCATAGGTATGACAGAATGGAGTCGGACCACTGTGTGTTCATGCGCAAGTTCTCAAATGGTGATTTCTTAGTTCTGCTGTTATACGTTGATGACATGCTCATCATGGGAAAAGACATCAAGAAGATCGACAGGCTGAAACAGGAGTTGAGCAAGTCTTTTGCGATGAAAGATTTGGGCACGGATAAACAGATCCTAGGAGTTAAGATAACCCGTGACAGAAGCAGCAGAAAGCTTTGGCTGTCACAAGAGCGGTATATTGAGAAAGTCCTAGAGCGGTTCAATATGAATGCAGCGAAGCTGGTCAGTACTCCACTGCATGATCACTGTAGATTGAGCGACAAACAGTGTCCCAAGACAAAGGCAGAGGTGGAAGAGATACAGAAGATACCCTACGCGTGAGCAGTAGGAAGTTTGATCTATGTTATGGTGTGTACACACCCAGACATATCATATGCGGTTTGTATTGTCAGTTGGTATCTTGCCAATCCTGGCAAAGAACATTGGGCAGCAGTGAAATGGATACTGCAGTATCTAAGAGGCTCATCCAGGTTAAGCATATGCTATGGTGATGAAAAACCTGTGTTAGAGGGCTACACAGATGCAGATATAGTATGTGACATAGACTCTGGGAAGTCTACATCGGGCTTTATGTTCATGTTTGCAGGGGGAGCGGTCTCTTGGTAGAGCAAGTTATGGAAGGTCGTAGCATTGTCAACGATAGATGCCGAGTACATTGCAGTCATAAAGGCATGTAAAGAGATGCTTTGGATGAAGAGGTTCTTACAAGAACTTAGCCTGAAGCAGGAGCAGCACGTGATCTATTGCGATAGTCAGAGTGCTATACACTTAAGCAAGAATCCAAGCCAGCATTCCAAGTCGAAGCACATAGAGATTCGGTATCACTGGATCAAGGATACTTTGGAACAGAAGTTGTTACAGCTTGAGAAGGTCCACACGAACGATAATGGGTCAAACATGATGACCAAGGCTTTGCTCAAGGGCAAGTTTGAGGTTTGTAGAAACATGGCTGGCTTGAAGAATGTAAATCCCTCCTGGGTCAAAAAGGGGTAGATTTGATGGAATTTTTTCCCCGTGCTCGACCGGTCGTGAGCCTTACACAATCGGTCAGGGGCTGGTGCACGACCAGTCATAGAGTCGAGCCCTGAGTACTCGACTCGAAGTCGAGTGACTTTGGGTTATTTTTCTCCGGGGTGCTCAACCGGTCGAAGGTGGTTCTTGGCTGGTCGTGGGTGACGCTCGACTGGTTGTGGACTCATCTTGACCGGTCGTGGGTGACGCTTGACTGGTCGTGGACTCATCTTGACCGGTCGTGGTTACGCAGATTCGTTCCGCGATTTTTCGGATTGCGAAAATTCGAGTCCTTTCGCAACTGGGATGCGGAAAGGAGTTTCCTAAAACTATAAATAGGGGTTCCTAGGATTTTTCTAGATATGAAAAACACAAGAGGGCAATCAAAGGTGTGAGAGAGAGAGAGAGAGAAAGAGAGAGGAAGCTTGTAGAAGGGAGGTTATACTCATGGAGGTTATATACTGTGCAATTTATTTCTCAGCACTTCTACGTCCTTGTAATCAGTGAGATCTTTCCATTTTTCTTTTATTCTCTCATTATTTATCCACTCCTACGTGAGTGAAGAAGGTTGTAACTTTCTACTTCATAGTGGATTGTTGATCTGGACGAGGTCACGTGGTTTTTACACGTAAAATTCTCTTGTGTGGTGTGTGATTTATGCTTTGATTTATTTCATTGCTTTATTATCCATAATTCTGGTTTGTTTCGGGAGGCTAGATCCTAAGGTTTTATGCAAGGCCCCCAACACATATCTGGCTCAATGAAAAAGCATCATGTTTGATTGTCAAATGTGGACAATGTAGTTTTTTTTTTTATTATTATTATTATTATTAAAAGATGAAGAAGAAGAACAAAACAATCATTCAAGGGAATTCTTGTTTTTCATTGTGGACCTGTAGCTGGTAGACGTATGCATGGCGGTTTCAGTGGGCCAGGTCAAATTTCTTTGACATCTAAATGTTGCCTCCTTTTTACGAGGCATGCTTTGATGGAGTGAGTCCATTAGATCCAAACAACACAATGAACAATCTAACCTTGGGTCCCACATTTTAGAATCCTAGCAGCCAATAAATTTCCTAAGGGTAATTCCATGATAATTAGGGTACAAGTTGTGACCCATGATCTAAGGTATCATTATAATGCCATGTGGCAAAATCCCCATGACTACTTCAACATTGTCTTTTTACTTTAACATAAGAAAAAAAAATGAAGTCCTTTTAGGTGAGTGAGTTAAACATGTTTTTTTTTTTTTTTTTTGAAATGCGATTTATTTCAAAAAAGAAAATACTTTTAAAGACTACTTTAAAAGAAAAGACAAATTTACAATCATCATTTGTTGATCCAATCATGTCAAAGGTAGAAGAGATTTAGTAGAGATAATCAGGCTATATAAGAATTGGATCCTTACTCTTGCTCCGGTGGTAGACTCTCAGGAGTTTCAACACCCGGTCA
This sequence comes from Magnolia officinalis, assembly GCA_021015155.1. Lineage (NCBI taxonomy): Eukaryota > Viridiplantae > Streptophyta > Magnoliopsida > Magnoliales > Magnoliaceae > Magnolia > Magnolia officinalis. Next base: position 10,734 of record JAJHSJ010000039.1, read on the forward strand.
AGGGTTCAAGTATCTATAGGTGGTGAAATGCCACTGTGGCGTGAGTGTGTTGAGGTGTCTGTGTGTGTAAATAAAAAATTAAAATTTTTTTTCTTAAAAAAAAAAAAAACGTCTATATAAGAATTACTCAAAAATGAAGGACATGAAGTCAAGTGGATAAACAATAAATAAAATCTCTTCAATTAGGCCGTTTCAAATGTTTAAAATTTGTTTCTTTTTCTTTGAAAAAGGATGACCTTGGTATAATTAAATGGTGGAAATACTCAAATTTGAGAGTTTTTTGGGGCATCCTCAATCCATCGAAAGTCCTATCACATATATGGTTTGGGTCATAAAAAAATAACCCAATTCTAATATATCATGAGGTCCGTACTTATCATATTGCAATACACTGGGATGCATACGAGAAAATCTTTAGGTCTAAAATACCACCTGAATTATCAAATGATTTGCATATAACCTCTCGGTGCTTTTATCCTAATTTAGAAATAGGTTGAGTATGGATCCATATTCTCAATGTAATTAATTTAATTTTTAGTTAGTTTTATTATTTTCATAGAAGTTCATGTTCTTAAAATAATAATTTTTCAGGAGCTTTTAATTGAGGGAATAAATAAAAACTAAATAAAATAAAGTAAAATCCACACTAAATAAGTTTTAAAGATTAGGCCAAGTTAACTAATGACATGTTTGTTACAATACATCCCGACACTTTATAATATGATGCATCGAGACTTTTGCAATTGGTTCCTGCTTAGCTCGGTGATGGTAGTGACTAGGGGTGCAACTCAAGTGGGTGGAGTTGGGTCGACCCGACCTCAAGAGGACCTAATGCGCAACCTGATCCGACTCGAATTCCAACCCGAGGTGCCCAACCCAAAATTCTCTATACTTGATTGAGCCAACCAAACTAACCTAGCCTAACACAAATACATGTAATTATCCCAACCTTCACCTAACTTAATTTGAATATGGTCAACCTGAACCTAACTAGAATTCAAATTGAGTTGGCATTTTTAACTCAAACCCAATATAAAGACCTTAACAACCAAACCCGACCTAACCTAATTCAATTAACATGCCTAGAGTATGTATCCACTTCTAATGAGTAATTGTTCATTTGCTTGTACAAACCAAGGTTTTGTTATATCAGTATTAATGTCTCCTAACAAGAGATGACTCCCCCCCTCTGGAATGCATACGTATATACAGTTAAAGCCTAGTTTTCTTAGGTTTATAAGAGTGCTCTCTACTTTAGTGAATGGTCTATATAAGTAGGAGCACAAGTAGAGGGTGAACATTATTCTAGGGCATTTCTTAGTAAGATGTTTCTTTTACAAAGGAAGAGTAGGAAAGAGGTAAGTCTTGTATTTATGATTTCTCTTATTTTAACGAAGAAAAAAGATCGATGTTGATGTCTCATGGACATAAACATATTATTGAACCACGTAAATCGTTGTGCCTCTTTTCTATTATTTTTACTTTGGTTTTTAACTCTTTTTTGGGTTTTTTTCTTTTATGGTTTTACTTTACTTGCATCAATCACATGCATGTGTTTGTCCACAATAGACGCCACATATTTAACCAATCCTTTATATGGTACAAGGGACCACCAAAACAAATACACCACACTAACATATCTTTAAAATGATTTCGTGCTTTTTAAAAATAAATTTGTGTACTTGTGTGTAAAACAATCTATAGGCCAAGTCGGCCAAGTCCGAGAATTTAAGATCTTAGTTGTCAGATCACAAAGCATCTTAATAGATGGATCAAGGGGCTGAGAGAAAGTGTCTATTAATTATGGACTAGTGGATCTTAAAGAACCATACATTGGCTGAACAATGGCTTAAATAAACGATCTAGAACATATGATGATGGGTTTTAAAACTTGAATTCTATAGGAAGAATAAAATATCTTAGATATGAACTCCTAGAAGTATGTCCTACTCCTATCTGAGACATCTTTAATGAAATAGCCTCACATGTACATATAAACTTTGATAACAAGTCTGTCCAATTCATATATGGTAAAGGTTGCTTCTCTTATGTGTATATAAGGCAGTGTACTTTGTACACGCTTGTACACCTACAATTAAGGTCAAAGTGCACCCTCCAATGGTAGATGTGGAGCCTCTTGATATGCTAATGGAATCCAACCTGTCCATAAGTTGCATTGCCTCATAAAACCCCCATATCCCGAAACTCAATCTAATCTAAAATTCGAACCTACCTTAATATAGGGATCATTTTAAGAGGGGATAATAAGCGTTGATTAATATGGGGGGCTTATCCTGTTATGTGTGTGTGTGTATATATATATAACCAAGGTCGTTTAGACCCTTCATCTAGACGAAGGGTCAGACTAAGATTAAGGTTATTTGGAGACTCAGGTGGGCCCTCGTGAAATTCATGAGTGTGAGTTCCCTCCCAGCTCATTCCCTTTGTTGCAGCAATCCTTATATTTGGATTAGGCTGACTTTTGGGTCCTATGAGTTTTTTGAAGTGATGAGATTGAAAAATGGGTTAAATGGTTTGAATCCATCACGTGGGCCCACATATGTTCGATACCACTATAAGCTTATTGTGGTAGTCGTACCATTGGAGCATGCCCCCAAGGTAAAAGGCTATCAATTTGTATAGCTAGCTAGAAAATCTATCTATAGTTTGCAGATGCTCTTGGACAATCTCTTCCATAATATAGGCCTTGATTGTTGTCCGATATGTTTACACTCCATTTAATACCTTCAGATCATATGGTTAGAAAGCTGACACATGGCAAAACTATTATACAAAAGATTATGATGGAATCCTTGCAGTTGATACGATCAGTAGAAGGAAGATAGATGATGTAGGACAATTAACCATTTGCTCTAAAAGCTCGAACTGTTAGAGTATAGCGAATTAATCCCTTTATCTCATAGCTCAGGCCCCACATCTCATGGGTTTTAAGACCTCGGCCGAACCCCCTTCGTGGGCCCCAAATCACATGGGCCGCCCACCCCGAGTGTGTCCCCGCATCCCACGGGCTACCCCACTCGAGCCCGGTGTGAAATGCGCATTAATCACCCATGGTGAGGAGTCTCGAACACGAGACCTCCTCCGTGGGCCGCACCCACCCCGAGTGTGCCCCTGCATCCCACAAGCGACCCCACTCGAGCCCAGTGTGAAAATGCCCCTGCATTAATCACCCCCGGTGAGGAGTCTCGAACCCGAGACCTCCCGCTCTGATACCAATTTGATGTAGGACAATTAACCATTTGCTCTAAAAGCTCGAACTGTTAAAGTATAGCGAATTAATCCCTTTATCTCATAGCCCAGGCCCCACATCTCATGGGTTTTAAGACCTCGGCCGAACCCTCTTCGTGGGCCCCAAATCACATGAGCCGCCCACCCCGAGTGTGTCCCCGCATCCCACGGGCTACCCCACTCGAGCCCGGTGTGAAATGCGCATTAATCACCCCTGGTGAGGAGTCTCGAACACGAGACCTCCTCCGTGGGCCGCACCCACCCCGAGTGTGCCCCTGCATCCCACAAGCGACCCCACTCGAGCCCAGTGTGAAAATGCCCCTGCATTAATAGATTATGAAAAGCTGAAGTGATCATTGCCACAAGACACGCCACTTGTAAATCAAAGCAAACAACTATTATACAGACACATGGCGAAGAATGAAAGGCAATAGTTCATATAATGGTCTAGAATAGTGTGCATGATCGCATAGTTAGTTAACGTATTCTTCTAGTTACATATAAAAGAATAACATGAAGAGCAATGCTGATTAGGAACACAATTAGTCATGTCAACTAATTAGCTAATAGATGAAAGTGAGAATTAAAAAATGATTCCTAAGATTTTGCGCACTCAACCCTCGAATGACTATGAATAAAACTAAGAGTGAAGAGCTTCTGGACCACGCCAACCCAACACAACTCATCTATACAACATAATGATGCCTCATCATTCGTCCCCTCATAGACACTCTTAGTTTAAATTTCGTCTAACTCTTCCACCGCAAACCAACAAAGTTGTAGAAAGCAAGGAGCCCAACGCAACTCCTCCATACAGCCCAACGTTGCCTATCATTTGTCCCTCATGAACACGGTTTTAAATTTAGTCCAACTCCTACACTGCAAGCCAATATAATGTTGTATAAAGAATGGAGCATCAGATTATTTATCCCTCCACGCTATGTCAATGAATGTCCATTAGGTTGCAAGAAAAATCACTCGGTCACAAATGAAAGGCCACGGAGTTTTCCCACTACATTCTAGGTAATTTCGTCAACCGCTTCACCTTAAAGCCCAAGTCTCTCTACCAAATCCATGAACAAGCAGTCGAATCAAAACCATCTTGCCAAGAGCATGGCCCTCACCAAGATTTCAAATAGATTGTCACCCCTACCGACTTTCTTGTTACGTGTCCGGTCCCTTCGCCATAGCCTCAAACAAACTTTAAAAAATCAGCCTTTCATTGGCAGTCTCACCACGAAGCCCGATTCTCCGTTGAGCGACAAACAAACCACCACCCTGCACTAGATGACGGCACCTTCTCATCACAAAGCCTAACTTCTCATCATGTAACAAACATACAATTGCTTAGCACCACAATTATTTCTCCATGAAGCCCGGTCGGTCTTCTTCCGAGTGATGAACAAACCGTTTCGTTTCCTTTTTTAAGATGATTGTAAGCATTCATATACTAAATATTAATAAATTACTTATACATTTATGTTTATTTTACTTTTTACCTATATTGGGTTATCGTTGATATGACTGCTATCACACACTTAATTGAAAGTATTTTCATCTGGAAGGTAAAATGAACTAATCAGAATGACAAACCCTCCCCTTCACAAAATGGTTGATTTTCTTTGGTTGATGATTGGATAAATGGTTGAATTGCATGGACTTCGGTCTCTCAATCTATTTCGATGCACCTTATTCTCATCTTCGACTTCCTCAACTGGATGTTGAGGTTCATTTGCAGCCATAACTTCAATTAATTAAGAGGATCGCAAGTGGTGTCTAATCCGGTGATGGATAGGCAACCCTTCGACTAATCCTCCTTCACTCAAGAAACGAAGAGTGTTGTCACGAACCCACTTGGGCATGAAAAACTCGCAGCTTCCCTAAGAAAAAGAAAACTAAAAATTACAGCAATTAAGAAATCTAAAAAGATAAGAGAGAGTTGGAGAGAAGTTACCCGATTAGAGTTGCTATGTTACGATTCTACAAAATAGAAAAGAAAGTTAGTTCTAAAAATAAATTCAGGAAATCCTAACCTAAGAACAAAAACTGAACCCTAATCTTAATCTAACTTAATACTAATTAATTTCAAAAAAACGTAGCCGAAGTCCCCGGCAACGGCTTTAAAAACTTGTTCACAACCCCAAGTGCAAGGTCGCGATGTAGTACTCGGTGAGACCGAGGTCGAATCCACAGGGACTAAACTTGTACGTATTCTGAAAATAACTAGAACTAGAAAAAGATCTAAATTGAAATCTAGAATAGTTGAGAATAATTGTGAAGAAATTATCAATAATCAAAAGGAAACTAGAGAGCCAAGGATCCACTTATAGCTATCAAGATACTACCTCATTTAATTCAATAAACACATCTGGATTCGAAGTCCTATGCTATCCAGTTGGAAGATAAGTAATTAAAATACAATCTGAACTTCTCATTGAATTAGTTCACATATGGAGTATTGTGATGATTGGAGGGGAATTCATCCATCCACCATGCCTAGAAGATAATGATGAATCACGAATTTCACCAATCTTACAATCTCAAAATAGAAAAGAAGATATTCAAAGCTATCACAGCGTCTATTGTAATTTGAGTCATAATAAACTATAGAAAACTGAAAATGTTCCTTAAATTCAAACTAAATATCAATGAAGTTCAACATAAATAAGAATCAAAGAAAGATAAACATCCCAACACGTTACAAGCTTCACCTCTTAGCCCCTATCTAAAATATTAGCCAATCAAAGACATAATTGAAACCAAAACTCTTAAAGAAAACATAAAAACTAGCTAGAAGAAGAAAATTGGAAAAAAAAATAAAATAATAAAGGACTCCTTGAAGTTCTCCAACACTTTGCTCCACTCTTCCAACCCTAATTCGTGTTTAGAACTCTTTAAAGAACCTATGTTAATAAGCTTTGGTTGTCCGACTTTGAAAACCGCCTTAAATTTACACAACAGAGTTATGCTTCGGTCCGACTGAAGTCGAGTTTGAATTGTGATCGGATCATATCTTCAACGGTTGCTCGATTTCGGTCACACCGAGCTTGGGTTCGGTCAAACCGAACTTATGTTTTGGTCGGATCGAATTATCTTTCGGTCAGACTGAATTAACTCCTTTCAGTGCTAGAGTTTTTTTTGCACTTTCGGTCGCACCGAATCCATCCTTCAGTCTGACTGAATTATCCTTCGGTCGAACCGAATTTGCCCTGAAATTCATCTTTGGTCACTGGACTGTTTCATGTGATTTCGATCGGATCGAACTGGCTTGTTTTTTTTTTTTTTTGCCGACTTTGTTGTAACATCCCGAATTTTTACGGCCAGAATTTATACTCGTGCCCGAGAAAACCAAGTGTTAATAATGTATAATTTGAATGCTTTAAAAATCACACCTTAAATATTATTTTTTTCTTTTTCATTTGAATCACATCCAGATACATTCATGAAGGTAACATTCACGAGAATAAAATCGATTGTATTGATTATTTCATCAAAGTAAAAGAATTCAATAAATAATCAAATGTCCTCTCAATGAGAGCTTATTAAATTATCGAGTTCGCAACAGAAGTATAAAACTAAATCATAAAACTATCTTCTTATTCTTTCAGTATAATCTTCCATATGGAGATGGTCCTCTAGGTCTTTGATCTGTGCATCACCTGCATCATCTATACGATTGGAGAGGGTCAACGCCCAACTCATAGTGACGGTTATCGTTTAAGATTAACAATAATTCAAGAGATCCATAAAAAGAAATGTAAGAGTTCTGATACGTCTCGTATTCCACTACTACGATGGGTATCAGTATGCGCAACCAATATATATTTGAATGCATGCCTAGCAAAGCGTGTGCAGCTCATCATACATTGATCATTACAATGTGGAATACATTTCATAAAAAACCCGGATCACCCCGCATTCTCACACTTCGGAGATTCACCGGCATGTCTGACGCTACCATGGATTTACGTGAACACCTTGAGGTAGCACAACACATGAGTTGGATGAATTACGTGACACGATTTGTTCACGGAGCGATTATTTACGACATCCAATCCCGGAAGTGATGTAACACGCATTGCGAATTACTTATATCGATTTCACTACCAAAAAATTAAGCAAAGAATACGGACCATGTGAGTTTTTTGCTACGGATATAAATCGTAGCTACAGTTATTACGGCTTTAATCCGCAGCTAAAAAGTTACCACACCATTGCTAATTAACGGTCGTGTAAGGGCTCTATAGGGCCCACCACAATATATGTATTTTATCTAAGCCGTCCATCTATTTTAAAATATCATTTTATGTCAGGAAACAAAAAATCAGGTAAATCAAAGGCTCAAGTGAACCACACGGTAGGAAACATGGAGATTAAATCATATGTGCTTCCTATGGTGTGGTCCACTTGGGAGTTAAATCTACCTTATTTTGGGGAGAAGAAATTAAAATTATTTATTAGAATTAATGGACAACATGGATAAACCACATACATCATGGTGGGCCCCACGGAGCCCATGACAAGACCGTCCAGGGGTCCGTCTCACCGAATCGACACCAAAATGGGGGCGCGCTCAAAAGAGAGCCGCGCCCAAAATGCTCTCTCTCTCTCTCTCTCTCTGCTCCATCGTTTTGCCGGGACCTCCATTGTAGCAGCCGTGAAGCCCCTTTTCATATTTTTGAGGCATCTCTTCAAAATCGAAGGAATCTGAGGCTCCTCTTCTTAGGTTTGATCTCTTCCTCTCCTTGTGTCTCGTTTTCTATCTGTCGGATTTCATGCATGCTAACTATTTGATGAAATGGCTCAAGGTCCTTTGCCTAGGAAAGTCTCTTAGTGGTATTCTTCATTTTTTTTTTTTTCACTACTTAGGATAAGATGGAGGGAGGGAGATCATCCTGTAATCCTTCCCCTTCATTACACATGATGCACGTGGGGTCCACTAGTGTCCTATACATACAAGGTCTCACATGCAACTTGTTTGATAGTGTGCCTGATACCCTTATCATGTAGGACCGGCTTCTGGTATTTGTCCATTGTTTTGGATGGTATCGCCCATGTGATAATTGCTCGTGGCTGATAGTTTTAAATAGATGTTTGACATCTTTGCAGCAGGAATAAAGATTTCATGGGTGCAGCCGCATAAAGTATATTTGGAGTGTGGTTCTAAAATTTATAGCCCAAAAGTCCACATTTCTCTGACTATAGAAAAAAAGGTTTATTATGTCTAGATGCGGTTGATTGTAAATCAATTTAAACATATACAGATATAGATATGGCCAAGCATCACTTTAAAGATAATAACATTTAACCCCATTTAAGCCTATGTTTTAAGCTTTTAATTTTTGCCTCTTCCATATACCATTTGATTTTCCATCCTACATTATGAACGGCCCAGATCTCACATACACATGTGCTACACATCTCCTCCTCGTAATCAACCCATCCTTTTAAAAAATAGTAAGATTTGTACAGTGTAGATATTTCTCACAAACATTAGGTGGCCCAAAGTTCCTATGAAAGTGCATAGCAGAATACCAGGATGCAGTAGAACCATATCTCCACAGTACACGTGGCAGGCAACCTTCCCTGATGCATTTGTTTATCCATGCCATTATTCATCCCTTTTCTCAGATCATTTTAAGGCATGAGCCTAAAAACGTGTAAGATCCAACGCTCATGTGGACCACACCATAGATGACTTTTGCATTTAATGCAGGACAAGATGTTATTATTTGAATTTTTTTGGCTCATATGATGGTGTATCAATGTATATGGATAAAAAGAGATGGTGTATCAATGTATATTTCTTTATATTTCAACAGGAATGGTGTATCAATGTGCATTTAATGCAACACAAGATGTTAATACAACCCGAGCTTATTATTTGATTTTTTGGCTCATATTGCTCATAGGATGGTGTATCAATGTGTATGTATAAACAGAGATGTGCTCATATGATGGTTGAGTCGTATTAATAGGCTCCTCAGTAGGGTCTCCTGTCAGATTTCTCTTATTCTAAGAGAAGCAAACAGTCCCGTGGATGGGCTTGCAAAGCAGGCCAGCAAATCCCAGCGGCATTCTTTCTTCCGTTCTGTTTCCTCCCTCCCTAGGCCTGTCCGAGGGAGTGTTGTGCTTGACAAGACGGGCCTTGGTTCGATTAGGATAACCCGTAGATCAAATGATGTATAGGTTTTGATATGATAGGAGGGCCGGGTCGTTTTCGCCCTCCCGAAATAGTCTAGGCTGTATATGTCTCTCTTTCAATATATTTGGTCAGCCCTCTGTTTTGGGCTGCTCCTTTTTGGATGAAAAAAAAAAAAGAAACAGAGATGCGCTCATAGGATGGTTGTATAAATAGAGATGGGCTCATAGGATGGTATATCACTTCTGAATCAATTAATTGAATCATTCATGTTACTGCCTCTGCCTTAAGGCTAACATTTATTGGTTCACATATCCACATATTTGAGAAATCATACTTCCTCAATGTGATTTTACTTTCCAATAATTGTTTTATATCATCATTTTGCTCCATGCTGCAGGCCTTGTGGCAACTCCTATGGGTCATTCCAAGAAAGTCCTCCACCTTCCAGAAGTCTGCAACCAACTTCTCTGATCATAAGAGAGTTTCAATACATTTCATTCAACAATAAGCTGGCATTGTAACCTCTGAGCTCCTCACTCAGGTGAGTGAAGTCGCTGTGAATTGTTGAACTTTCTCTTTTGACAATGATTGATGCTAGATATTAGTATCTGAACTTCGTTCATTCTATTTTACTGTTTGCTTCTTCCTTTCTAATATCACTTTACACTATCTGCTTATTTGCCTTGATATCAGGAGTTTTACCTTAATAGGAAAAGTTATTGGCTATTGTTTATTGGAACTCTTTTATGTTCATAATCATGTTTCAGTGGTAGAACACTTGGATTGCATTTGGCTTTGTTTTTTTAACTGTTGAGCAATCTAATGTTGGTTCATGTTCCCAAACAAAATGTTTAGTCCATTGTTTCCTACTATTTTTATGTCATTTCAGTTGCAAGACTGGAATAACAGAAGGCAGTTTACACCCCCACTGATTTTCATGCACAAAAAGCAGTGGATGATATTTTCGTCTCTCAGGTATTAATTTTTTGCATGAGAAGATGAGCATGATGTTTGAAGTAGATGTTACCCCAAAATATAGTGGGCCCCATGGATCTGTACGTTCCACTTGAAGCCGGCTACAACTCTTGCAGTGGATTGTAGTCCAACATCCTATGGGTGCATCACGGGAGCCTGCAATATAGATTACTTTAAAGGAAAATCAGGCTGGTCAGCCATCGCATGGGCAGCACATGCACTTGGGACATGGACCTTGTTGGTCAGCCATCACAGCACAGCACCGCACATGACAAGTACATACTGATAAGCTTATTTTTGGTGCTGGATTGTGACCGTTGGTTGCTGTCTGCCCAGCAATCCATACTTTTAAGATCAACAGTTTTCACCGACAAAACGAAGAGAGAGAAAGAGAGAGAGATCAAAGCGTTGAATTATTCTATTTTGAATATACTTTATCGATAGTGTGGTCCATTGTACTTATGATTAGCATCATTTACCATATGCCAGATCCAACGGTTATAGTCCGCCAACATGTCACATAACAATCTGTCGGCATGCATTGCTAGCAAACCTCCTCCCATCAAAGAGATCTGCTTTTTACAACTACAATTCCCTCCCTCTCTCAACTCTCACCGCATGCATGACACATGCAATTTCTGCTAGTTTAGATAAGTGCCAAAAGGCAAAGTTCGTTTCCACTGGTGAACCGGACCATCGGATTCAAACGTGACAGGTGAGATGAAAGTTCCAAGTTAATTAAGATGTCTTTCAACCTGAGTCCTACGCTCATTTTATTACATTGAAATTTGCAAAACAAGATTTTTGAGCCAGTAACTGCTTAGCTTGCTGATAAAAAAAAATAAAATAAATAAAGACGTGTACACCGAGGGACGGCCGTCTTTTTGATCTTCTTACTTGTAATGAGGCCCAGGTTTTTTTTTTTTTTTTTTCTTTTTTCCAAAAAGGAGCAGCCCAAAACAGAGGGCTGACCAAATATATTGAAAGAGAGAAACATATACAGCCTAGACTATTTCGGGAGGGCGGAAACGACCCGGCCCTCCTATCATATCAAAACCTATACATCATTTGATCTACGGGTTGTCCTAATTGAACCAAGGCCCGTCTTGTCAAGCACAACACTCCCTCGGACAGGCCTAGGGAGGGAGGAAACAGAATGGAAGAAAGAATGCCGCTGGGATTTGCTGGCCTGCTTTGCAAGCCCATCCGCGGGACTGTTTGCTTCTCTTGGAATAAGAGAAATCTGACAGGAGATCCTACTGAGGAGCCTATTAATACGACTCAACCAATAGCTCCATTTCCAATCAAAGGATGACTTCCTAGAGACGCCATCAACCACCCACTTTGAGTCATATTCGAGAACTATATTTGATAATCCAAGGGCTGCACAAAAATTCAAGCCTTCCACCACGGCCCAAATTTCCGCCAAGTTGTTGGAAGCAGACCTCGAAACCGCTGGAAAATACAAAAATCATATTACCCCGGCTGTCGCTGCAAATCCCTCCTCCACCAGCTGGCCCAGGATTAGCCAACGTAAAACCATCTACATTCAGCTTTAAGCAGCCTATTGGGGGGCGAGACCACCTAATGATCTCCACAGTCGAGGAGGTTGCGTTTGGATAGGCCAAAACAAGGGGAAAGGGCTTGGCAGCAAGCGAAGAAACAGAGAAGATAGACAACCACCAGAGGATTTTGTGGAAGACCGCAGAAGCTGAAATCGGCCGCTCATCAAAAATCCTTTCATATCTGGCTTTCCAAATTTCCCAAAAGACAAAAGCTGGGGCAATTTTCACAGACACCGACGACAGTTTGAAGAAGGAAGGGCGCCTCCACCACCACTCGAGCTGACCCGAAACAGAGTTGTGGGGCGCAACAGGAGCCCCCAGAAAACATGATAGATGGTGCCACACCTCAGACGCCAGATCACTGGTAATGAGAAGGTGAGAGATAGATTCCAGCCTGATGTTCTCCTTGCAACAAACACACTTCGAGGCGAGAGAGATGCCTTTACACTGAATACGCATATCCACCGGGACAGCACCCTGAGTGGATTTCCAGAAGAAAAGAGAGACTTTAGGAGGGAGACGCAGATGCCAGACCCACTTTGCATTGGTTGACCTTTGACCTTGTTGCCTACGCAGCTCCCAGGCAGACTTTACATTGAAATTTCCTCCATGACCAAATGGCCAGATCGGTCGATCAGCACCAGCCGTGGTACAGAAACCAACGTCAGCGGGAAGGGAGGCATAGGCCCCCTCCAGTAGGCCGTCTGAACCCAAATAGTCGGCCACACAGCTGTCCCTCAGCTCGGGCACCACCACCACAGAATCAAGGGATGTCAGGGGACCTAAACCAGTCCAATTACAGTTCCACATGCTGATATCTCCATTACCAACTTCCCACTGCGTGTACCTGTTGACCAAAGGGAGGAGAGCAACCAATCTTTTCGAAATTGGGGAGGCACCAAACTTCAGCCTGATGGAGCCATTGTTAGCCTCCTGACTGTACTTGGAACGCATGAACCTGGCCCAAAGACTGTCCCCTGGGCCGTAGTAGATACTCCAGGCCATCTTAGAGTGGAACGCATCCATTACCTCCCTGAGCTTCCGGATCCCAAGCCCTCCCTCGGTAGTGGGGAGAGCGATCTCCTTCCAATTTCTCCAATGGAATTTCCTTTTCCCCTCTCTCCAACCCCAGAAGAAGTTAGCAAAGGAGGCTTCCAAGGCACCCAAAACTTTGTTTGGAATGATCGTGGCTGCTAGGGAGTGAACCGGAACCCCGCTTAAGATAGATTTTATAAGGGTTAACCTGCCAGTATGAGACAGAATCCTCGCATTCCACCCATTGATTTTAGCTGCGACTTTATCTAGTAAAGGCTTGAACGAACTGCTGACAACCCGACCATTTGCTATAGGGACCCCTAAATAGGAAAGGCTGGACGTACAGTTTCTGAGGCCTAGGAGCCTTTCAATACTCCTGACATGGGCGGACGGGTGCTTTGGCGAGCAAAAAAAGGAGCTTTTCGACAGGTTAATTTTCTGACCCGACACTGATTGGAACTCGCGAAGGAAACTGAGGGCCGCTGACAGCGATTGCTAGAGCCATTTAGCAGGAGAAGCGTATCATCAGCAAATAGCAAATGAGAGACCTGGATGCACCTCTGCTTGAGCTTGAACGGCTGGCAGTGACCATGAGAAATAAGGTTAGAGAAACCGTGGCTAAGAACTTCGGCCCCCAAAATGAATAGACTAGGAGAGAGAGGATCACCTTGTCTCAATCCTCTAAAAGACCGGAAGAAGCCGCAGCTTTCGCCGTTGATAAGGACAGAGAACCAATGATTACCCCAACACGATTCCACAAGGCTAACCCAACTACTATGAAAGCCAAAGCGAGAGAGGACCTTCTTCAAGAACGCCCAATCGACCCTATCATATGCCTTTTCTAGATCGAGCTTCAACAACAGGTTGCCTCCCCTGACCTTCATTCCCAAATCCCTATAGACTTCCTGACACAAAGCGATACTCTCGGCGTTGGACCTCCCCTTAACAAACGCACCCTGCTGGGCTGACACTAACTTTGGCAGGATAGCTCCAAGCCTAATCGCAATGATCTTAGTGAGGACCTTGTAGACAACGTTGCAAAGGCTAATAGGTCGAAAGTCGGAGAGAGCTTTAGGGCCCAGCTTTTTAGGAATTAAGCAAATCAAGGTGGAAGAGAAGGCTCTTGGCATGGAACCGCCGTGAAAGAAATCAATCGCCGCCTTATGCAAATCTTCCCCAACGATTTTCCAACAGCTCGAGAAGAAAGCCCCTGACATTCCATCAGGCCCCGGGGCCCCGTCGACTGGGAAGGAGAAAACCGTCTCCTTCACCTCATCTAAGGATGGTTCAGCCATCAGCACCTGATTGTCTTCGGGGGAGACAATGGACGGGATACAATTGAACAAGAAGGCACCCTGCATCGAGCCTTCTGGAGGGGGGGCCGAAGACCACAGATTCAAGAAAAAAGAAACGGTCGCTGACTTGATCACCATGAGATCGGAGGTCACCTCACCTGATTCCAACTGGATACTCTGGATGGAGGCTCTTCTCGATCTGTCAGACGCTGAGAGATGGAAAAACTTAGTGTTCCGGTCTCCTTCGATAAGCCAATTATTTCGCGCTTTTTGCTTCTAAAAAATTTCCACGGCTAGCTCCCATTTAGCTAGATTTGCCCTGGCAGAAGAGAGAGCTTCAGAAGGGATGGAGCCCGAGGAGGCAAGGTCCGAGGATTCGAGGGCTGCAAGCTTATCTTCCACCGCTCTGAGGTTTTGGAACACATTCCCAAAGACATCACGGTTCCAGATTTTCAGGTTCCTCTTGACAGATTTGAGCTTTAGAAACAAGTTTACCATAGGTTGGACGGCCATATTTTGAGCCCAAGACTCTTCCACCAGCTTGAAAAAGGAAGCCTCTTGAAGCCACATTCTCTGAAATCTGAAAGGCCTAGGGACTGAGACGGAAGGGGACCGAAACTCCATAAGAAAAGGGCAATGATCCGAATTGACACGCGGAAGATGATGAATCTGACAATCGCTGAATTTTGACATCCACTCCACATTACACAGGGCTCGATCCAACCTCGCATAGACCCAAGAGCCGATCGCTCTATTGTTGTACCAAGTAAACTGACTGCCCGAGAAGCCGTTGTCAAGAAGGCCCGCTTGATTAACTGCTACCCTGAATTCCTCCGAGCTAGCTAGATCAGAAGTTCTGTTACCCGCCCTTTCCGATATGTCAAGCACAGCGTTGAAATCGCCCCATACAGCCCAAGGGTCACACGAAGAACCCAGAGCCCCCAAGGAGCTCCACAAGAATCTTCGGCTGAGCCTAGAGCATTTGGCGTAAACAAAAGAAAGCCTACAGGAAACTGGAACATCAGTCTGAGCAAGGTGGATAGTAACAATCTGGTTAGTCATACCGAGAACCAAAATCGAAAGGCCATCCTTATAAAAGATCCAAATCTTGCCCCCTCACTTGCATTTGAGATGGAAGAATGGAATCCTAACTTTAAGCCAATTCCAACCCTCTTACAATCAGAAGCTAAGGATTCAAAAATTGCGACAATAGAGGGGTTGTGCTTTCAGGATAACCTTTTGATGGATTGAACCGTGGCCGCATTGGCCAGCCCCCGAGCATTCCAAAATAAAAAGCTATTCATCAGACAAACTTCCCGAGAAGATAGCCCTCTGTTGAAGCCTGTGAAGCCTTCTCTTCACGTCAATAGGGTTAGTGCAGAAACCTGGGGACGCGATTTGGGACCCCAAAACATCCGGTTCATTGTCCCGTGAATCGCAGTCCCCTCCCGTGTCTGAATTTTGGAGGCCTGAAGGCAGGGAGGACCTGTCCCTAATGGAGTCGTTGTCCTCCCCCGAAGAAGACATATCATCCTCTACCTGAAGATAATCCACCAAGGAACCCTGTCCTCGGTGAAGGTCTGAGTGGCGTTGGTTGGCACCAATAGTATGGGTGGATCGAAAGTTACCGTCGCTCAACGGGAGCAGATACGAAGACATAGCCACTGTCAGATGCATCGGCTGGTAGAAAGACATGCAGCCTTCCGACAGGCCTTTTAGTGGCAAACTAGAGCCAGACGCCATCTGAACCATCTCAGGGGTCCTGGTCGATCTCCCACAGCTGGGTGAGAGGGCGATTTGACGGTTTACCGACGGAGTGTGGGTGAGACCAGAGTTGGGGCAGAGACAAACGGTGCCCTGGTCCGGAGGATGCCCTGACCCAGTAGGGGAATTTACCGCAATAGCACCCACGAGATGGTCAGTCGGATCGAGGATGTTGGGGCCAAGGCCCTGATCAAGGGGAGAAACACGCACCTGAGGGTCCCTTTGGATCGAGGAGAGACTAATGTATAGTAGCCCATCAGGGGATTTTGCAAGGGAGTCCTGATGAGAAAGAGATCGCTGCCTCCGCGCTCCTGACTGCTCCCCATCCAGCTGCTTTGCTATTGCTGGGATAAAGGATAGCTGCGAGGTGACTTCACTCGTGCCAGGTTTCAGGCGAGGCTGGTCCAAGTGATCTCCAGTTTGACACTCATGAGGAGGCCTCCGAATTTCCTCCGCTTGGGAGTGTGGTTCCCCTGTAGCCGACGATGAGAAGCGATTCCCCTCAGCGCATCCACCATCGGCCTCATCAGACAAAACTCACCCCCTCGAAGGGTTATTTCCACAAACATCTATAGGGTGGTCCGCCCCAACCCCACGAAAGGAGGCCAACACCCATTGTTTGGTGAGATCCCCTGTCTGATCCTGAGATCTAACAGACCCGAAGTCGCCGGACTGCATCTCCGGGGGAGGTTCTTCTCGCGTGGCCCAGATCCAGAAAGCCTCTCCTTCCACCATTAAAATCTGAGGAGAGCTGAAAGGCACACCTGGCTGCAATTTGACCTTACTCGGGCGAATTTCTGAAAAATGCCGAATCTGGCGCATGCGTCAATTTGATCCACCTCCCGAAAGCATGGCAAAGATCGAAGATAGTAGATTCGAACCAAGTGTGGGTCGGGATCCCATGAAGACGGATCCAAACCCCCGGGAAGTCGTGGTAGATACGAGGAGACCACTGAGCAATCTTTTGTAGACCAAGCCCTCTCCAGAACACTTGATCGTCTAAGAAATCCATCAGTTCAGGTTTGGTTTTGAAGACCAACAGGAACCTGGAGTCCGAGATCCTGGCTACATCGATGGAGGATGCTTTGAACCTGGAACCCCTGAGTCCGTCAATGATCTGTAGGATGGAGATGCAACGATCCCCTGAATCGCCCACCAAACCCAGCTCCAGCTCACGAAGCTTGGAAGAGACTTTCTGGGGGTCTGCCAAGATCCTCCCTCCTTTGGCACCTCCTCCAACCTGCTGCCCCGGAAGGGCTTCCCACCCCCAACGAGCAGGAACTAAAGGGGGCCGACTAACCTTCACCGTCTCAGTAGCACGGGCCATAGATTTCGGACGGGCCGATATAGCTGCCTGCCGACGGGGGTTAGGTTTAGGGTTTGCACAC
Source organism: Magnolia officinalis (assembly GCA_021015155.1). Lineage (NCBI taxonomy): Eukaryota > Viridiplantae > Streptophyta > Magnoliopsida > Magnoliales > Magnoliaceae > Magnolia > Magnolia officinalis. The sequence goes on from JAJHSJ010000039.1 coordinate 28,150, forward strand.
TTCACAGTGACCTTCCTTCCGTCGATTTTCCTTCCATCCAAAACCCCCATGGCCGCACGAGCATCAGCCTCGTACATATACCTCACAAAGCCATAACCCCTGGATTTGCTGGTACCAGGGAAATATGGCAGGAAAACCTCCGTAACACGGCCATAACACTGAAAAATCTTAAACAAATCTTCCATGGAGCAGCTAAAAGGGAGATTCCCTACAAAAAGTTCCTTCTGGTCTCCCTTAACCTCTCGCAACCGCCACCTGGAAGGGGGACGGCCCCGGGAAGGGCAGCGTCCCCAGGATCACCCTCTCATTCCCCACAAAATCGCTTACCCTTGCTTGCTCTAGAATCCGTTTAATTTAGGCTTTGGTTGGAGTCTGTCTGTCTCAATTGGTTATCAGCATTGAAAGATGAGGATCTCTTGCCCTAGCCCTGCACCACTTTCACCACCACACATATATATGGTGCACTTCTTGGCCATTTATACAGCTATACCAATTAATGGCGAAATCTTTGATATTATGGTTGAGTGTGACATTGGATGCACAGGCATTTCACGGTGGCATCACTGACTTGAACTTAACTGTCCAAATTTTGTAGTCTCATGTTATTGATGGTGTGTGATTATTTGTTCCCCAATGCATAGGTAGCAAGACTACCCAAATTTCCTAACATTTTGTATCTGCCTCTTCTTGCAGATTTGCTCGTGTTGGTTCTGTTGTTTTGGCTCTTCATGATATGAGTGATGTCTTTCTGCAAATGGGGAAGATGTCAAAGTATGGTGGCTGTGAAGGTTTTGTTAGCTTTTCATTTATTATTTTTGTTGTCTCATGGATCAAATTCCGCCTCACATATTTCCCATTCTGGTCCTTCGTAGTACAAGGTGAGCATAAGTTGTTTCATCAGGCGTGGTTCTTGGTCTCAGTTGCACAATTCCATATTTAATGATACTATGATTTTTATTGCTTAACTGTAGGGTGCAAGTCGATGCATATGGTCAAGCTGCAACCAATTTGGTCGTGGGTAATACTCTTGAGCAGATGATTCAACCAATGATAGATATGGGTGGTGGTAGCTGGGACCGAGAGAAAGTCATGTGCGTACTTCGTGCAGCTTACAACAATCTAGAGCGAGCTGTGGAATATTTATATTTTGTATGTCTAAACATTAGTTACAATTCCAAGATATATAACTTGACACTTTTGTTTGTGCTCGTTGACCTTTAGCTGATTTTGTCCAATTTTAGTGTATTCCAGCAGCAGCAGAAGTTGTTCCAGCAGCTCAAGTTCCCTCAAATCAGACATCAGCCCAAGGGGCCAATGCCACAACAACTGAAGCTGATTTAACAGGGGCGGCACCTCTCTCTGGATTACCCAATTCGTCTCCATTGAATCTGTTTCTGCAGGTCAAGTTCTGCTCCTTATTTGTTCTTAATCAATGCTTCATCCATTCACTTATATGATTTTTGCTAGACCATGTGCGCCACCTAACAGCTCCACATGCTGCTTCTGCTTTTTGGATTTTAGTCTGAATTTGGTTTTTTATCTAATTAGCTAGCAATCAAAAACCTCAAATGTATTTTTTTTTTTAATAACTTGTTAGTAGAGAAGCAATTTGATTTGGATTTTTCTTTCCCCTTGGTGATGGGAAGAACTTTCCTAAGCTGGATTTGAAGAATGTGCTCGTTGATCTTTTGCTACTCTCTGTATCTGTTTCTTTTATATATAAATGAAATGCAAAGTACAAGGACCTTTTTTTAATTACATTATGTTTTCTTCTCTTCATGTGCCTTGAAATTTTTTGTGATGAGGAATGACAATGGTAATCAAGAGTTGGAATTTGGGCATAGGAAAAAAAAAGAGTATTTACTTTGTGTATGAATGCACCAACATGAGTTTTGGCCCATGCCATACTGACTAAGGTGCAACATTTTTTATATGTGTGGAATTTCGGTCGGTCATCCAGGCCATCAGTATGATGCATGCTTAAAGTTTGACTGAGGATGCTTCAAAGATCCCCAACATTGTAAGATCCCATTATCCAAACAATGGTCAATGAAAAGAGGAAAGAAAAACCAAATCATATTTGTTGTACATGCACCAGTTTCTTTTATTGTTGAATCTAGAACTTTTATATGAATTGATTTATCAGGACATGTACTAGCAATATATAGTAAGAGACGCCAATATTATTTCGTTTAAAAAGAAAAATATGCAATGGCTACGGCTACGGCTATTAGTCATAGCCCTAGATCTAAAACCGTAGCTATTGGTTACTTCGATCCATAGCTATGGATCTAGTTATACTTTTAGCTACAAATATTATCCATAACTGTATGTACAATTCGCTACAGAAAGTGTGGGTACGGATTATATTTGTAGCCATTGATATCTATGGCTACAGATTAAATCCGTAGCGATAGCTTTTAGACCTATGGAATTGCTACGGTCATACTATGGACGATAACCGTAGCCATAGGTCTTTAGCTACAGCTTTTATCAATAACCTTTGCCCCTTTTTCTGGTAGTGTTTGTGCATCACTACCCATAAATCTAGGGAATTGTGTGTCGACCAAGGGGGTCTCTACCCAGAGCGCATTACGTCTATGATATAATAATTGAATCACTAGTTGTGATACCATCAACACATCACTTGCATCAAAGAGAATGTAAACCGAATAATGGGAGTTCTGAAATATCAAGACACATGCCCAAGCCATAAAGGTAGATAGCACAAGGCTAACAAAATATAGAGGAGAGTAGCAATAACTAGCTCAAAAAAGAGGAGAGTGGCAATGACTAACTCAATAATAAGGAGAGTAGCAATGTGTTTCGAACAAGAAATAAATGCATTCGACTTGGGATATTATCTTATTTAAACATAACAGAGAGAGAGTATGAAAGACAATCATCATATTTTATTAGTACTGAGTTCATTTACATCCTCAAACATCCCTTAATTCTAAAATAGATCATTTAGAATGTACAAATTGACAAAGTTCAAATATTCAAGTCAGATATCAAATCCGGCAGCATTTCGACTCTTGATTTGATCATCTCTTTAAGAGGAATATGACTTGAATATCTCTTCTACTGGTTTCTCGCTCTCGAAGCTTTTGGACAGAAGAAATCTGGAGATTTAGCCATTTCAGCAGCATGTTGGCCCCTTAGCTTCATAGACTACAAGGCAGTCTGGTTGCGCGGACCCGCACAACGGGTATCGGTTGCGCGGACCCGCGCAAACCATCGGAAATTCCTCTCATACCTTCAGTCTTCCTCCTCACTCTGTTTCCTCTCCAAAATCTTCAATTCGTCCAAATGAAGGAGGGGAGGGAGTATTTATAGGCCCTCGCACGTGTGGAACCTCGATTTTAGTGCCATGGGACCCACCTTCAATTCTTTAGATCGTTTTACAAAGAACCACTTATGTATTTCATTGTGCGAACCCACGCAACTGTTATTTCGAGTGCGCGGTCCCGCGCAATGGACATCGGTTGCGCAGACTCGCGCAAACCACCCTTAAGCTATTTCATTCTCCTTCTCTTCCAATTTTCTTTCTATCTCTCAATCTCCTTCAATCCTTCATCATTTTTTATGCCTCAACAGATGCCCCCTTGATCCTTTCTTTGTTTCTTCAAAATCAAAGAAAAGGATAAAAAATAATCACCCTGACAGGGTTTGTACGGACCCGCACAACGTAAACCCACGTACCGCACTTGACCGCAAGTCCTATAAATACTCTAGCCTTCCCTTACTCTGCACTTCTTTTCAGCCTGTAGCAAACCCTTTGCTCTCCTGCAATTTTTCCCCGCGCAAACAACTTTGTTGTTCGCGTAAAGTTTCTAGGAGTTACGCCGTTCTGCACAACAGACTTCGGTTACGCGATCCCACACAACCAGGACTTAGCCGATTTCTCCTGCACTTAGTCTTTTTTCCAAAACTTAGCTAATTTCTCAACTTTCGTTGAACCTTTTCTTCAATTACCTTCAAGCCCTTAACTCCCTGTCCATCATGGCTCGTATTAAGCGAACCTATCATCCTGTAGACCCTCCTACTAACCAACCTTCTCACCCTGATTTGCCTAATCCATCTTCTTACCGCCCTTTCTCTTCTTTCGATCAACTGCCAACCAAACGAACTAAAACCACTACCCTCAACCCTGCATACTTTAAAGAACCCGTACTTCCAACTTTTGACTTTGCCGACCACATTGAATCACTGTCATCTCCCATTCATCGAGAAATTGCACTGGGAGACCTAAAATGTCCTCCAAAGCATGGTAGAGAGTATGACTAGGATGAGTGGTTGAAAACAACCGCTCATATCCGCACAGATAGTTGTTGAGACTCAAATATTGCATAATTTTTCCCATTTATATCTTGGTTTTATGAACATGAATCCGCTTAATATTCTATTTTACTCATGTATGTGTTGCAAGGTGAATTTAAGTGTTTGGATTGAAAAATGGTGTTAAAAGCATGATTTTGATGCTCAAGAATTACCAAAGCAAGGGATTGATCTTAGGAGACCAAGATTGAAGAATTCACATGCCAAAGATCTAAGAAAACCAAGTGAAGAATGAAGAGAATCGAAGATTTGAAGTGAAGAATCCTGAAATCGTCCTGAAAAAGTGTATTATGAAGCTGTAAAGTTTATTTTGGGAAACTGCTTAGCAGGAAGTCTGTTTTAAACGAACTATGCAGCGAGAAGTCTATTTTGGAAAAATATGTATATTTGATGCGGTTTCTAGGGTTTTTCAAATTTGTACGAAAATTGGAGGTCCCTACTTATAAATAGGGCTTCCTAGGGCATTCTAAAACATTATTCAAGGCATTCAAGAGCAAAGTTTAGGGTTTTTAAAGAGTTTTTAGTTTTATTAAAGCTTTATAAGTTGTTTTGTTTAGATTTTTCTATTTGCATTTTTCTTTCTTTATTTCTTGTTGCTTTTTATTTCTGCAATTTAATTATGTTTTTTTAAGTTCCTTCTATCCCAAGCTAGAAGGGAAGCACATGGGTTTAATGTTTCTTTAAGATTATGATGATTGATTGTTTTAATGATGAGAAATATGGTGTATGCATGTTATCTATTATTTAGGTTTTGTTTTTTATCCTCTTGTGAGATCCATATGTTTCCATCATATGAGATCCACATTGATGGATAGGCTTACCCTAGATCAATCAGATTTCCTAGATAGGAGAGGTTCTCAACCTGTTATATTTCTTTGTATTCATTATCCTATAGATATTGAATACTTAAAATCACTGACGCTTGAGAATATATGTCAATGGTGCAAATCCATGATTTTCTAATTTTTTATATCATTTATTAAAATATTTAAACTGTTTTATTTTCCGATTAGGCTGACCATAGTGATCAGATCCTAGTTGTGTTATCCAAGTCATCATGATTTTGGAACATTAACGTATGTGTGGAACTTTGAAGCTTGGGTGTTATTTTATTCAATTGAATTACATCCATTCAAAAATCCCAAAATCAAATCATCAGATTAATTTTTATTACTTAGTTTATTTTGCGTTTGATTTTTTTTCTTCTCACAATTCATCTCCCTGTGGGATCGACCCCGTATTCACGGGATACTACTTACGAACCTCTGCACTTGGAGGCAAGCAAACAAGTTTTTGGCGCCGTTGCCGGGGAGAGACTTAAAGAGATCAGATCTGTGCAAGATAGCTAAGGTAAGTTTTTTTTTCCTAAGGTAAGTTCTCTTCTAAACCCTCCAAATTTTCTGTAGATTTTATTTTATTTTTTCTTTGAAAATAAATTCAGTTGGGTCTTTCAAGCACTAACTGTGACATAAGGTTGCCCTGCTTGGGATTTCATCACCCAAGTGCTATGGTTGTCCTACAGTTGCTGTTTGATCATAAAGATCATCCCCTGAATCTATTTTCCAGATTAGCATAGTTTAATTTCTGCATTAGTTTTACTTTTATTTTATTTATTTATTTATTTATTTATTTATATTTATTTTTTTGCTTGTGGACTGAACCCTCATGGTCGGCTTGCCGCCTGGGTTGTTGATTATTTTTTTTTTGCTTTGTGGACTGAACCCTCATGGTCGGCCTTGCCGCCTGGGTTGTTGATTTATTTTTTTTGCTTTGTGGACTGAACCCTCATGGTCGGCCCTGCCGCCTGGGTTGTTGGTTAAGTTTTTATTTTTATTTTAAGTATCATACTTGCTATTTAATTAGTGGTATTTGTTGTGTGGTGTGGATGGTTTATGTCCCGTTGGAGTAGGGATCAAAACAATCGACTCTCCTCTGAAGGGGGACTAGTTCCAGGCCTTATTCATTCACTTAGAAGAGGCACTCAACATCACTTGGATTCCATGGCAGACCCAGTTGATAATCCAAATCTGCCAGATCCAACTATAAATCAAAATAGAGAAAATCAATTTAATCCTCCTCTTGAGGATGAAAATGAAGTTCATAGGAATGTGTTAAACCAACCACGGACTTTACGTGAACATTTACACCCTGAGAGATCAACTTTACCATCTTGCATAGTGTTCCCTGCTCACACAGGGAACATTGATTTTAAACCAGGTGTAATTCAATTGATTCCTAAATTTCATGGCTTGGATTCTGAAAGCCCCTACTTGCACCTCAAGGACTTTGAGGAAGTAATTGCAACATTACAAGTAAACAATGGCAATAGGGATATACTTAAGCTTAGGCTATTCTCATTTTCTCTAAAGGATCGGGCCAAAGCATGGCTCAACTCTCTAAGACCTAATACCATCACTTCATGGCAAGCCTTAAGTAGAGAGTTTTTGAAAAAGTTCTTTCCCGAGCACAAAACAAATGCACTAAAACAAGAAATCATGTCATTCTCCCAAAAGGGGAATGAACTGTTTTTTCAAGCTTGGGAGCGCTTCAAAGACCTTCTAATTACTTGTCCACATCATGGTTATGAACCATGGCACGTGATTGATGCTTTCCGAAAGGGGCTCACCATGGATACCCGTCAGTTCATAGAGATGATGTGTGGTGGAACCTTTCTTGACAAAGATCATAATGAGGCTTGGGATTTTCTAGATATGTTAGCAGAGAATACGCAGACATGGGATGTCTCTGCTAAATCAGACCAAACTAGACCCGTTCTTAGAGAAAAAGCGGGGAATGTATGTCCTAAGAGAGGAAGACGACCTTAATGCAAAATTCGCTGCATTGGCTAGAAAGGTCGAAGCCTTGGAAATTAGGAAGGTTGATATGGTTAAAGCAAACACTTCCTTAGGTAATTTTTGTAGCATTTGTGGTGGTACAGACCATGACACAAAAGATTGTTCCAATCTCAGTTGTACAAAATATCACGCATGAGCATGATCAAGCAAATGCTATAAATAACTACCAAAGGTCAGTTATGCAACCAATGGGAAACACGTATAATCCAAATTGGCGTAACCATCCTAATCTTAGTTGGAGGAATGGACCACAAATTAATGCGCCCAATGCACCTCAAATGCCTCCACAAAACAACTTCTTTGGGGCACCTAACAATGCACCATATGTGCCCCCGCCAAAGCGATCATCTGTGGAGGATGCATTGACCGCATTCATGAACTCTCAAGCTCAAATGAATCAGTCTCTAATCCAATCAAATCAGGAATTAAAGACAGCTGTGGCTAGGATTGAGACTCAACTAAATGCTAGGGAAAAAGGCACCCTTCCTTCTCAACCTGTGCCAAACCCTAGAAATACACATTTCATTGGAGACTCAAATCCAAATGAGTTACATCATGAACAAGCTAAGGCCATCATTACCTTGAGAAGTGGAAAAGAAGTCGATAACAAGATAATGCAACCGGTAGAAATACCGGAGGATGAGCCACTGTCTCAAGAAAATGATGAACCAACTATAGTTCAAAAGCCGCAACAACAAAAGGATAAAGAGACTAAGTCATATGAGCCTCCAGTTCCATTCCCATCTAGACTTCGGAATCCAACTGTCCCCATGAAATATCAAGAGGTGTTGGATGTGCTCCAAAAGGTTACTGTCAATATTCCTCTGCTTGATGCCATTAGACAAATTCCATCATATGCTAAATATCTCAAGGACTTGTGCACTGTAAAGAGGAAATTAAATGTGCACAAAAAGGCCTTCCTTACTGAGAAAGTGAGCGCTATCATTCAACAAAGGGTTGTACCCAAATACAAAGACCCGGGAAGTCCCACTATTCCTTGTATTATTGGAAATTTCCAAATTGAGCATGCTTTGCTAGATTTGGGTGCAAGTGTCAACTTAGTACCTTATTCGGTTTACAAACAAATGGGGTTAGGCGAGCTTAAACCAACCACGATTACACTCCAACTCGCTGACCGCTCCATTAAGGTACCAAGGGGAATTTTAGAGGACGTGTTAGTCCAAGTGGAGAAATTCTACTTCCCCGTGGATTTTATTGTACTAGACACTGAACCATGTGTAAATGCTAGCGCTCAAGTTCCCATCATTTTAGGCCGCCCATTCCTAGCAACTTCAAATGCAATCATAAATTGCAGGAATGGAATGATGAACTTGTCTTTTGGTAACATGACTCTAGAGCTAAATATTTTCAATCTATGTAAGCAGCCCATTAATAATAATGATATCCATGAGCTGAATTTCATGGACTGCTTGACAGAAGAAGAGGAATTGGAACCTAGTCTGACTGAGGAATTGATTCAAGTCTTTGGGGACTTGAAAAATTCTGATTTAGAAAAAGTGCTTGCTGAAATTTGTGATGATAATGAGAGCACTACCACTCAGGACATTGGTATGTACCAATGGAGACCGCGCACTCAAATCCTATCTATAGAGGACTCGCGACCTCTACCATCACCAACCAATGTTCCAAAGTTTGATTTAAAACCACTACCAAATGAGCTTAAGTATGTATACTTAGGTGAAAATAAAACTTATCCTGTGGTGATCTCTTCATTTTTAGACAAGGATCAAGAGATTAAATTGTTGAATGTTCTAAGGGACCACAAAGGAGCCTTGGGTTGGGCCATTTCTGACATCAAGGGTATAAGCCCTTCCATATGCACCCATCGGATACACCTCGATGAGGACGCCAAACCAATTAGACAACCTCAAAGGCGTCTCAATCCAAACATGATGGAAGTTGTAAAAAATGAGGTGATCAAATTATTGGATGTGGGAATCATCTACCCAATATCCGATAGTGTTTGGGTGAGTCCAACTCAAGTAGTCCCAAAGAAATCCGGAATAACTATTGTGCAGAATTCTAATAATGAACTCATACCAACACGTGTCACCACTGGTTGGCGTGTTTGCATTGACTATAGAAAATTGAACCAGGTCACAAAGAAGGATCATTTCCCTCTACCATTCATTGATCAAGTTTTAGAGAGGGTAGCAGGTCACTCTTTCTATAGTTTTCTTGATGGATATTCCGGATATAACCAAATAGAGATAGCCCTGGAAGACCAAGAGAAAACCACGTTCACTTGTCCATTTGGCACATTTGCTTTCAAACGGATGCCATTTGGATTGTGTAACGCTCCAGCAACTTTCCAACGGTGTATGTTAAGTATTTTTTCAAATATGGTTGGGAAGTTTCTTGAGGTTTTCATGGACGACTTCTCTGTATTTGGGAGTAGTTTTGAGGAATGCCTCAACAATTTATCTCTTGTCTTGTCTAGGTGTGAAGAGAAACACCTTGTCTTAAATTGGGAGAAATGTCATTTCATGGTTCAAAAGGGAATTGTTTTGGGCCATGTTATCTCCAAAAATGGAATCGAGGTAGATCGCTCAAAACTCGACATTATAGCTAATCTACCTATCCCCCGAACTGTTAGAGATATTAGATCACTTATAGGGCATGCTGGTTTTTATAGAAGATTCATCAAGGACTTTAGTGTCATTACTAGACCCTTGACTAATCTTCTTCAAAAGGATGTTCCATTTAAGTGGACAGATGAGTGTGCAAATGCCTTTAATAAAATTAAATCATCTCTTACCACTGCACCTATCATGCGTCCACCAGATTGGACACTTCCTTTTGAACTAATGTGCGATGCAAGTGACTATGCCATAGGGGCTGCTTTGGGCCAAAGGAAAGATAAACGGCCCTACGTTATTCACTATGCGAGTAGAACTCTAAACTCGGCCCAAGTGAACTACTCAACAACTGAAAAAGAGTTACTTGCAGTAGTTTTTGCTTTGGATAAGTTTAGGTCCTACTTGCTGGGATCTAAAGTGGTCATTTTCACGGACCACTCGGCTTTGAAATATTTGCTGTCTAAGAAGGATGCAAAGCCGAGACTTTTGAGATGGATCCTCCTACTCCAAGAATTTGACTTAGAGATAAAAGATAAGAAAGGAGTAGAAAACGTAGTGGCCGATCACCTTTCCAGATTGGTGTTAAATGATTCCACTGAGGAGATGCATATCCAGGACAATTTCCCTGATGAACAATTATTTGCGATCTCCAAATTGCCTTGGTATGCGGATATAGTGAACTATCTTGTAACAGGAAAAATGCCATATCATTGGAAGTCACAAGATAGGAAGCGTTTTGAAACCGAGGTTAGGAACTTCTTCTGGGATGACCCGTATTTATATAAATATGGGACTGATCAAATTTTTAGACGTTGTGTCCCAGAGGATGAAATTCAGAGTGTTATTTCTTTTTGCCACATGGAAGCATGTGGTGGCCATTTTTCTGCTAAGAAAACCACTGCAAAAATCCTGCAGTGTGGTTTTTACTGGCCTACCATGTTTAAAGACACCCATGCTTTCTGTGTTGCTTGTGATAGATGTCAAAGGTTGGGAAGAGTGTCTCGGCGCAACATGATGCCTTTATCCCCAATTTTGCCATTGGAGATTTTTGATTGTTGGGGTATTGATTTTATGGGCCCATTTCCATCTTCTTTTGGATTTCTTTATATATTGGTTGGTGTGGACTATGTTTCAAAGTGGATTGAGGCAGTTCCAAGTAGGACCAATGACAACAAAGTGGTCATACGATTCCTCAAGGAAAATATTTTTTCTAGATTTGGAACTCCAAAGGCCATCATTAGTGATGGTGGGTCTCACTTTTGCAATAGGACATTTGAGGCTTTGATGAAGAAATATGGCATCAAGCATAAAGTGAGTACCCCATACCACCCACAAACGAGTGGGCAAGCTGAGATTTCTAATCGGGAAATCAAACACATTTTAGAGAAAACTATAAGGCCAGATAGGAAGGATTGGTCCCTCAGACTATCCGACGCTTTATGGGCTTATAGGACTGCTTATAAGACCCCGATTGGAATGTCTCCATACAGATTGGTGTATGGGAAGGCTTGCCACTTGCCTGTGGAATTGGAACATAGAGCCTACTGGGCAATAAAGAAATTAAACTTTGATATGGATCAAGCAAGTGGACAAAGGAAATTAGAGTTGAATGAATTAGAGGAGCTGAGGAGAGACTCCTATGAAAATTCTAAAATCTACAAAGAGAGGACCAAAGCTTTTCATGACAAAAATATTCTGAGGAAGAATTTTGAACCTCAGCAAAAGGTCCTATTGTACAATTCCCGTCTCCAGTTTTTTCCGGGAAAGTTAAGATCAAGATGGACAGGCCCTTTCATTGTGAAGAATGTTTATACTCATGGGGCTGTTGAAATTGAGAATCCACGTAATGGCAATGTGTACAAGGTTAATGGGCAGAGATTGAAGCCTTATGTGGAAAACTTTCATTTGGGAGAGGAGTCCTTCCCTCTTCATGAGCCAGAATATTCAGATTGATGCTCCTAGTCTGATGGAGCATTTGTGTAGAATTTGTATCATATTCATTTTTTTTAGTGTCACCTAGCAGGTGAGTTTTTCATGGCAGGTACTATCCACCTTTCTTTTATTTTTATTGTTCTCTGCATTATATTATCATTACATTGGGGACAATGTAGATTTTAGGTTGGGGGGTGTGGATAGTCATCCATGTGATTTTTATTTTATTATTTATTATTTTTTATTTATTTATTTTATTATTTTTAGGTTTAATTTTTATTTTTTAGGTTTATGGAAAAAAAAAATTCAACATTTTCAAAATAATATTTTTATATACAAGAATGTGAACATGATATTATGCGAATTCCAAAGGCAAAGTTAATATTTATTCTAGGTTGATAGTAGTCAGAATTCCGACAACTGAAAATTATATACTTGAGTTCAATTATCTAATCACTAGTTTAAAATGAGTTATAATTTGATGTACTGAATTCACAATACACCCTAGCTAACTTAGTGAGGAATATGATATGTGAACTATAATAACAACTTTTGATTCAAATAAGGTTGAATGAACTAGTATCATTGATATATGCTTAAAAGATAGAATATTGAAGAAAAAAAAAAAAGAGTGATGAAAAAAGAAAATTTTATTATAGAGCATGAATGCAATGACCATAACAATCGTGTCAGTAATCTGGAGTAAGGATACCTAAGTATCCATTACTGTTACCATTACAAGTACGATACCTTAGGTTATGAAGCAAACCCGGTGGGAATCTTCATCTAAGGGTGGTCTATAATAATGAGGATATGATGATAAAAGAAGAAATGACATGAAAAAAATGAGATAACTAGAGATTTCATACTCTTGGAATGATTGAAAGGAGTTAGGATAGAGAACATACATATTTTTCAAAGTTAGACTAGTGTCACGAGCACCTAAGGATATTGGATCGTAACTATTCTAAATTTTGATTAGGTCTCTGAACTCAAGGATGTAATGGATTAGGAAATTGAGATTCTAACTAACTTCAGACTTAGGGTAAGTATTGTTTTGTTTTGGAATTCATATGATGAATGGAGGCATAATTGTATAAATTTTTGAGTGTTAAGATATTTTTCATGTTTTCAATGTTTGTGGGTAACATTTCTGAAAACCCTCACGAGACTATAACTCGTCCACTAGGGGAAACCTAGGGGTTTAAAGGCTTGCTGCATATGCTAAATGCAATCGAGATTACCTGCGAAAGTGTGTGTAGTTAGAATTTTTATTATTATTTTTTTTCGTTTTAATTTTGTTTCTAAAATTAGTTTTTTTAATTATTATTATTATTATTATTATTATTTTATTTTTTTCGCTTATTTTGCTTGGGACTAGCAAAATGCTGGTTGGGGGGTGTGTGAGACTCAAATATTGCATAATTTTTCCCATTTATATCTTGGTTTTATGAACATGAATCCGCTTAATATTCTATTTTACTCATGTATGTGTTGCAAGGTGAATTTAAGTGTTTGGATTGAAAAATGGTGTTAAAAGCATGATTTTGATGCTCAAGAATTACCAAAGCAAGGGATTGATCTTAGGAGACCAAGATTGAAGAATTCACATGCCAAAGATCTAAGAAAACCAAGTGAAGAATGAAGAGAATCGAAGATTTGAAGTGAAGAATCCTGAAATCGTCCTGAAAAAGTGTATTATGAAGCTGTGAAAGTTTATTTGGGAAACTGCTTAGCAGGAAGTCTGTTTTAAACGAACTATGCAGCGAGAAGTCTATTTTGGAAAAATATGTATATTTGATGCGGTTTCTAGGGTTTTTCAAATTTGTACGAAAATTGGAGGTCCCTACTTATAAATAGGGCTTCCTAGGGCATTCTAAAACATTATTCAAGGCATTCAAGAGCAAAGTTTAGGGTTTTTAAAGAGTTTTTAGTTTTATTAAAGCTTTATAAGTTGTTTTGTTTAGATTTTTCTTTTTGCATTTTCTTTCTTTATTTCTTGTTGCTTTTTATTTCTGCAATTTAATTATGTTTTTCTAAGTTCCTTCTATCCCAAGCTAGAAGGGAAGCACATGGGTTTAATGTTTCTTTAAGATTATGATGATTGATTGTTTTAATGATGAGAAAATGGTGTATGCATGTTATCTATTATTTAGGTTTTATTTTTTATCCTCTTGTGAGATCCATATGTTTCCATCATATGAGATCCACATTGATGGATAGGCTTACCCTAGATCAATCAGATTTCCTAGATAGGAGAGGTTCTCAACCTGTTATATTTCTTTGTATTCATTATCCTATAGATATTGAATACTTAAAATCACTGACGCTTGAGAATATATGTCAATGGTGCAAATCCATGATTTTCTAATTTTTTATATCATTTATTAAAATATTTAAACTGTTTTATTTTCCGATTAGGCTGACCATAGTGATCAGATCCTAGTTGTGTTATCCAAGTCATCATGATTTTGGAACATTAACGTATGTGTGGAACTTTGAAGCTTGGGTGTTATTTTATTCAATTGAATTACATCCATTCAAAAATCCCAAAATCAAATCATCAGATTAATTTTTATTACTTAGTTTATTTTGCGTTTGATTTTTTTCTTCTCACAATTCATCTCCCTGTGGGATCGACCCCGTATTCACGGGATACTACTTACGAACCTCTGCACTTGGAGGCAAGCAAACAATAGTAAAGA